>JADBJO010011290.1:17500-20000 GCA_016801955.1 Conus betulinus
AAAAAATGCTGAAAAAACTACAGATATTATGCAAATAGTATAAAATGTAGGGGGCAATCTTTGAGCCTACGCTTGAGGATCCACCCAAGGATGCAAGGGAGATCAAAAGACAAACACAAAGACAGACAGAAACAAATACAAATAACCTCGATTTATCAAAACGAAATTGGAAATGAAATGAGGCAGGGAACAGTAAACAATAAACAGTAAACAAGTGGGGTAGTCTTTGCTCCCCCCCCCCCCCCCCCCCCCCCCCCCCCCCTCAAGACCCTGCAGCCTTTTTCAAAGTTTTGCCAAGTCATTACTATGAAGACAATTTAGTTGTTGGCCTGCGCTTGTTTTTCCCCCACTATAGATTGTTCGTCTTTGTATTTGTCTGACTTTATTCAAGTTTAAAAGGCTGTGCCAGTCTTGAATAAAAGTTACTCTGTGTTAGGTTTCCTTATGGGAGCAAAGACTACCCCACACTTGTTTACTGTTTATTGTTTACTGTTCCCTGCCTCATTTTGTTTTTTTCTCTGTCTGTCTTTGTGTTTGTCTTTTGATCTCCCTTGCATCCTTGGGTGGATCCTCAAGCGTAGGCTCAAAGATTGCCCCTACATTTTTTATACTATTTGCATAATATCTGTAGTTTTTCAGCAACTTTTTTTTTCCTCCCACACTTTCGTTTGGTTTCCTTTACTACTCTTCGCTGGCTGCTTTGGGGGTGCTATTGGATTCTTTTTTGCACCCTTGGTGGTGAGAACACCACGGTATTATGGACTGTGGTGGTGTCTCTATTTGACGCCAGGAGCGCAGATACAGCCAGCCGTGTCTCCCTGATGAGTTTCCGACCCAGCGGACGAAAGGCCTCGGAGCAGGCAATAAATATCTATCTGCCTTTAAAAGGGATTGCGATGGGTTTCCTTATGCAGCCAGTGAAGAGTTTTCATATTTTCTTAATTTCATGTTCCCAGTTTTTTTTATCTTCAACCTCCTCCCCCCCCCCCCCCCCCCCCCCCCCCCCCCTCCTTAAGTTCAAAGTTTTGCCAAGTCATTACTATGAAGACAATTTAGTGTTGGCCTGCGCTTGTTTTTTTCCCCCACTATTAGATTGTTCGTCTTTGTATTTGTCTGACTTTATTCAAGTTTAAAAGGCTGTGCCAGTCTTGAATAAAAGTTACTCTGTGTTAGGTTTCCTTATGGGAGCAAAGACTACCCCACTTGTTTACTGTTTATTGTTTACTGTTCCCTGCCTCATTTCATTTCCAATTTCGTTTTGATTAAATCGAGGGTTATTTGTATTTGTTTCTGTCTGTCTTGTGTTTGTCTTTTGATCTCCCTTGCATCCTTGGGTGGATCCTCAAGCGTAGGCTCAAAGATTGCCCCCTACATTTTATACTATTTGCATAATATCTGTAGTTTTTCAGCTTTTTTTTTTTCCTCCCCACACTTTCGTTTGGTTTCCTTTACTACTCTTCGCTGGCTGCTTTGGGGGTGCTATTGGATTCTTTTTTGCACCCTTGGTGGTGAGAACACCACGGTATTATGGAGGTGTGTCTCTATTTGACGCCAGGAGCGCAGATACAGCCAGCCGTGTCTCCCTGATGAGTTTCCGACCCAGCGGACGAAAGGCCTCGGAGCAGGCAATACAAATATATCTGCCTTTAAAAGGGATTGCGATGGTTCCCTTATGCAGCCAGTGAAGAGTTTTCATATTTTCTTAATTTCATGTTCCCAGTTTTTACATCTTCAACCTCCTGCCCCCCCCCCCCCCCCCCCCCCCCCCCCCCTCCGCCCCTTAAGTTCAAAGTTTTGCCAAGTCATTACTATGAAGACAATTTAGTTGTTGGCCTGCGCTTGTTTTCCCCCACTATTAGATTGTTCGTCTTTGTATTTGTCTGACTTTATTCAAGTTTTTTATCTATGGACACAATCACAACAGATACAGATTCCTTCTGGTGAAGATGGCCTGGCGATCTTGACTGACAAAATAAGTCGTATAAAAAAAAAATATGCCGAATCCGATGAAATAAAAGGCGCACACTTCTCGATGATGTAGTAGAACTATAAAGGAATAATTTGACACGTGAAGATTAAGAACAAATTCCATATGGTGCACAAGACTTTGCAGAAAATCGCCATCTAGATTTCATGCTGGATTGCCGTTCTCTTGGTTCAGCCGTTTTCTCAGGTCACGTGATCTCCCGGTCCTCGTAACTAGGTTACGGCGTAGCAATATCAATACGATTATGATAAATAGTTCATCTTATAAATTGAAATAGCAACAAACAAGTTAGTTAGAAAAGAAAACGACACATTAGAGTTCAATTGAAGCATTCTTTGTGAAACCTAAAAGTGAACGGAATGATACTGACCGCAAGGAATGAACTTGAAGACGTGGTTGGAGTGATTTCGTCGTATAAAGTATGACAATGACGCAATAGCTTGCTGAAGGCCAAATCATATGCTGAGCTATCTTTTATAAATAATCAAAGAGAAAGTAGATCTAGTTGCTGTT
>JADBJO010011290.1:25000-48425 GCA_016801955.1 Conus betulinus
AAAGAAGAGTTGAAGAAAGAAAAGGATGCCAAGAGAATCCAGAAGGCAGTTCAGAGAAGTCAACAAAGGCAATAGGTTACGTGGAAAACGTACCCTCAAAGTCTCCGCTGGAAGGGGAAAAGAATATTTATCTATAATATATCTATCTAAATATCTCTATTAATCTCTCTCTCTCTCTCTCTCTCTCTCTCTCTCTCTCTCTCTCTCTCTCTCTCTCTCTCTCTCTCCTCCTCCTCCTCCTCCTCCTCCTCCTCCGATGATAAGGATATAAATGCGTGCGTGCAAGTCGATGGAAGTTAGGATGAATCAGTGTACGCATGGGATGGGAATGGAATGGGTGTTGTGTGAGTGATTTTGTTCTACAACATTGACAAGAAACATAAATGGTTGAAGGAAGTGGAAAAAAAATTTGATTTGCTTAGCTGTGTAGGCACCTAATTTTGCAGTTTTCTTTCGTTTTCTTTTTTTCTATGCAAAACAAAAGATATTGTACCCCCTTGACAATTTACCTTAGCAAAGTGAACAGGTGTCAAATTAGACATGGCAAGCAACAGCGATACGAACAATGCGGTTGTAGACGGAAAAGATTCTACCTTGACTCAGAGCCCGCCATTGCCTTTCACATTGGAAGATATCCAACGGATCATTGACTCCCAAACGTCTGTATTTAATGAAAACTTTCAAACATCATGTCAGAGATTTCTTACGTCAGAACATCATTACAAAACCTGTCGTGCGACGTGGCAGATCTGAAGCAACGAACTTTGGCGATTGAAACTTCGTGTGAAGAAGTGAAGGAAAAAACAGGAAGATCTTGCTGCTACAGTCGACGACCTAGAAGAAGATGTCGTAGAACTTAAGAAAAGGTTGAAGCTGAGGTGGACAAACTGGAAGAAATGTCTCGAAGGGATAATCTCCGTTTCTTCAACATTCCAGAATCCCCTGATGAAAGCTACGAGTCGTGTGCCGACAAGGTAGTAAACATTTTACAAAACACGGTCCCAAACAAAACATGGACTCTTGACGACGTTGTTCGGGCGCACCGCTTGGGAGGTCGTACTAACACCTCTATATCAAACCCACGTCCCATGATCGTGAAAATGGCGCGCTGGAAAGACAAAATGGCGGTCCTCAGCTCCGGAAGAGAAGCTCTGAAGAAGAAAGGGGTGAAAGTCGCTGGAGACCTGACCACACGCCAGAGAGCCGTCGTGAAGGAGCACAGGGACAAGGGCGTGTACGCATACTTCAAGGCCGGCAAGCTGGTCGTCTCTGGTCCTCTACGAACCAGGGGAAACTGGAGCAGGCCCGGACAGGAGGACAAAACCAGGACCAGCAAGGACGACAGGCAAAGGGCAAGACAGCGCGGCTCCTCTCCGGATTCAGCTGGCAAAAGGACCTCCTCTGGTCTCCTCAACCCTGGTGAGCGGCCGTTACGGGGTTCATCGAGGCCATCCACCCCTGCCAAGAGACCCCGCCCACCCAGCTCCCCTGAAATGCAGACTGTCGATACAGAACAAACTGAGAATGTGTGTGGTTGTGACGTGACGGTCCGGCCTCAAGAAACTCTTCAGATCGTGACGATTCGGTTACTGAATCCAGTGACTCTACAGATTACTGTGAGTTAAGCGAGCTATCTTTTCTTTATTGGAACATTGGGGGTCTCATGGGAAAATTTGCAGAAAGAGATTTTATTGAACATATAAATAAATACGATGTTTTATGTTTTGTCGAGACATTTCAACGCGAAAAGATTTCCGTTGTAAACAGTTTACCTGATTATATTTGTTTTTCATCTCCTGCCATCAAACTGTCAACGCACGGTAGGTGTAGTGGCGGGGTTCTGATTTTGGTTAGAAAATGCTATGTTGATTATGTTACAGAAATTGAAATGGATTATGATCATATTGTGTGTGTTTATTTGATAAGAGGGTGTTTGGTACGAACTCTGATGTCGTTTTAGTAAATTGTTACTGTCCTCCTCATTCATCGCCGTACTATAGAACTGTGCAAATAGAATGTCATATTAATACCATTGAAGAGTGCCTAGCTAATCTAGTTCTTGAAGTAGACACAGCAAACCTCCTTATTTGTGGCGACTTTAATGCCAGGACAGGAAATCTTCAACCTAATCCAGAAATGTTTGAAACTGATCCGGAATATATTAACAGTCATGAAACCGATGCTATAATTCCATGCCGATATGCTGAAGATATTTGTGTAAATGATTATGGGAAAACATTATTATCTATGTGCGTATGTTTGGAACTGATTATTTTAAATGGCTTATGTTCCCCTGAGAAGTCTGATAAATTTACATACTTGTCAGCAACAGGTAATAGCACAAATGACTATGTCCTTGTGTCACCAGACTTTCTAGATTACTGTGTCTCTCTTGAAATTCAAGAGAGAGTAGAATCTAACCACATGCCTCTATGTTTGACGCTGAAAACAAAATCAAGTTCGAAAGAAGATTTACGAAAATTGTTGTCATGTTACAAATATATTTTGGGCCAATGACAAGAAAGATTTGTTACTAGAACGTTTTGAACAGCCCATTCTTCAAAGATAAACTAACCCTCGCTACTGCACAGATAGAAGTTTCTTGCGACGAAGCGCTTAATACATTTACAAATGCTTTATTAGATTCAGCATCTTGTATGCGGAAAGATGTAATTATTATTCCAAATCAAATTACAGTGATGAAGATAAATGGTACGATAAGGAATGTAAACAAGCAAAGAAGAAAGCCTTGCATGCCCTTCGCAGATACAATAGAAATAAAACATCAATAACGAAAAAAACTTCGTACAACATGGAAAAAATCATATAAAGGTCTGCTGAAAACAAAAGAAAGAGACTACAAGAGGGACAAAGTACAGAAAATTCTTGAAAATATCCCAGTTCAAAAGATTTCTGGAAAGAAATGAAACTTTGCAAACCCCATAAAACATGTTAAAAATAGCATTTCCAAAGAAACATGGTTTGATCACTTCAGCGCCCTGCTAAATGATATTAACTCTGACGATTTAAATGATCATGACATAAACTTTGTCAACCAAGAAAACAATTTAGACCTAGATGAGCTTAACTGTGACATCAGCGAAACAGAAATCAGAGAAGCTATTAAACATACTAAGTCAGGAAAGGCCCCAGGCCCAGACCAAGTTTTAAATGAATTCCTTAAACTGTCTGAACACGTTATTCCTTTCTTATTAAAATATTTCAACACACTATTTGCTGAGGGTAAATATCCAAAGGAATGGTGCAAGGGCATCATAATACCACTATTTAAAAAAGGCGATCCTGAAAACCCAGGGAACTATCGTGGAATAACTCTTTTAAGTTGCATCAGTAGTTGTATACGCATATTCTAAACTCGCGTTTAACTAACTGGGCTGAAAACAATCATGTAATACTGGAGTGTCAAGCAGGTTTCCGTAAAGACTATAGAACTACTGATCACATATTTACATTGTTTGCTATTGTCCAACGATATCTTGTGCAAAAAAAAAAAACTGTATGTATCCTTTGTCGATTTTCAAAAGGCCTTTGACACGGTCAAAAGAGGTGTATTATGGAATGTTTTGGTAAAGTTAGGCGTCAAAGGAAAAATTTTACAGGCCTTAAAAGCAATGTATCAATCTGTACAGTGTTGTATACGCTCCTCAGCAGGTTTTACTGAGTATTTTGAGTGTTTTCAAGGATTGAAGCAAGGTTGCTTAGCTTCACCTACATTATTTTCCTTCTTAATAAACGAGTTAGCGGTCTATGTCATTGACAAAGGTACTCATGGAATTCAGCTTAATCCTGGCGCTACCGAATTATTTCTGTTAATGTTTGCAGATGATATCGCTCTTCTATCATTTTCGCCTCTAGGTTTACAGCACCAACTTAACAATCTGCATCACATTGGGCCGGTAGGTTTGGTTTGACAGTAAACTTAGATAAGTCAAAAATCATAGTTTTTCCGAAACGGTGGCCACCTTTCAAAAAATGAGCAGTGGTATTACGGTGACGAAAAAATGGAAGTTGTTAACTCTTATAGATATCTTGGTCTGGAATTTACTACTCGCTTGAGTTTAAATATTGCCACTGAAAACTTAATTACTAAAGCTAAAAAGGTGTGTTGTTGAAATATCTAGAACAATGTGGAGACTTGGGTGTTCATCTCCAAAGGTGTTCTTCAAACTATTCGATACTAGAGTCGTTCCTATGTTGTTATACGCCGCTGAGATTTGGGGTATTCTTGAATTTAATCAAATAGAAAAGGTCCATCTTTTTGCGTGTAAGCGTTTTTTAAATGTAAGTCTACATACACCCAATTTTTGTGTCTATGGAGAATTGAACCGCTATCCCTTACTTGTCCTAGCTAAAGTGAGATGCATAGCCTTCTGGTTAAGGTTATGCACTTTACCGAGACAGATTTGCAAGCATGGCATATTATGTTGAGATCACTCGATGAAAGAGGGAAAACCACATGGGTTACCCATGTAAAAAACATTCTTTGTACATCTGGTTTTGCCTATGTATGGTTCTCTCAAGGAGTAGGTAATCCTAAAGCTTTTCTAAGTGAATTCAAACAAAGACAAATCGATTTCTTTTTGCAACAATGGTCAGAAAAAAAATTGAAACAAGACCACGATACAATCTATACAGCTCTTTCAAAAGTGCTCTAGGACCAGAAAAGTATTTTGATCTAATAATTTCGAGATATGTCCGCAATATGTTTATACGATTTAGGCTTGGCGTAACAGAGTTGAAAAGCAACAGATATAGATATACTTCAGATACCCGTTTACTATCGTGTCCATTATGTGCACATTCCCTTGAAGACGAAATGCATTTTCTTTTCTTCTGTCCTGCATATGATAATCTCAGACATATTTGCTAACCAGAGTCAATCTAGATCTTTTAAAATTCAAAAAGCTTTCTATCCTTAAGTCTGAATGTGACGATGTTATAATCCAACTTGCAAAGTTTATTTTTTATGCATTTAAACTGAGAAGATCACTGATCAGTGCCTGACTGGCTGGTATTAAACAAGGTGATACAGCCACAATTGCTACCCCATAACACTTAAATAGGCCGAAGACCTCTGTCTTAACACAATGGGTATGATACCTTTTCCGTACCCTCCAAATGACTTTCCTATTTATGCACTTTGCTTTCATTGCATAATTTTTTTGTCTCGTTTGGTGGTTCCTTTTTTTTTCTTTTTTTTTTTTTTTTTTTTTCCACTTGCGTGAGCTGAAGAAAGGTTGGTGCATACGTAATTACTATTATGTGAACTCCGTCTCTATGTCTGTCTATGTATGCATGTATCTGTCTATCTATCTGTATTTTTTTTTTTTTTTTTTTTTCGTTTTGCATGAAATATCGGTAATATCATTTCGGTAATTCTAATGTATAACTAGAAGGAGGAAGGAAGTGGTATGACAGTAGGCTGAAATTAGCTGCTCGTGTAAACAGCTCTATTTAGGAGAAAAGGTGACAGACAAGGGAACGAGGGGGAGAGACAAGTGAAAACAAATGCAGACTAACAAATCCTACGTCATGACATTGCTGACTGGGCAAAGGTTAGAAAAGAAACGGGGAAACAAGGTGGATAAATAGTCATACGTTTGATTCTCCTTCTGTGTGTACAGACACCTGCTATGGGAAGGATGATACATCTAATTGTAAAAGATTTTCCCTTAGTTTGCTCAGACAACCAAATAGTTGGTTTTCATCCTATGAATTTGATTTTTTTTTTTCAGTGCGTCGAAGTACCCATAGAATTTCATTGCACTTTCAATGGGCTCAGAAATTCCTTCTCTATGTTCTTCTTAGTGTGTACTGACAGCCATACATTTGATTCTTCATTAATGCGTACAGACACAGGTACATTTGATGCTCGTTTGACACATAGATTCCCACACATTTGATTTTCCTTCAACGCACACAGATCTCCATACATTCTATAATGCTTCTAGATGCATAATCATTTAACAATTTGTCAATGTGTATTGATGACTACACGTCTGATTCTTTTGTAGTGTGTATAGATAACCGTAGTATTACGTTCAATTCTCCTTTATTGTAATCACACATTCGTGTCTTTTTGTAGTTTGTAGGTACTCATACATTTGAATTTCTTTTAATAATTACAAATACCTGTACAAGTGTTTCTGTTTTATTGCTATGATTATACGTACATTCAATTTTCGTTGACATAAACAGATGTCTACAAATTTGATTTTCTTTTTAATATGAGTATAGTTATCCATTCATTCGATTATCCTTTAGCTTGGATAGATAACCACACATTTGCGTCTCCATTAGTGTTCGCGTACCAAAATGTTTGATTCTTCTTAACAGTGTACTTATGCCCTAACCATTTTCTTTTCATCCTTTAGATTATTAAATACCCTGATATTTGTTCTCATTCAGTGTTTGAAACGTTCCCTATGTGTCATTATTACCTGGTGTGTATTACTATATACCCTCATATTTAATTTTCCGTTGGTCTGTGCAGATAATCATACTTTTTTCTTCTGCTTCCAGGTGCACATAAAACTACACTTCTCATTGTCCTTCAATGTCTGTGTACGTCTATTAATGTTTCATTCTCTTCCCATTCACTCCTCTTCGCTTTGCCATTGACTTTCCTCAGGTGAAATATTTTCACGAAATATATTCCCCTTTCACACGTATTTGCCCAGAACATGATTTCATGTACTGTTCTACGATGTTTGTTTGTTCACTCACTTGTTGTTTGACTTTTTGTGTTCTTTACTGAATTTTAAGAGACAACGGCGGGAATTGGGTTGGCCATTGTGGTAATCTCTTTGCTAATGGAACATGAATAACGTATTTGTTCTTCTGATGTAAATGTGAAAATCGAAAGGAGATTAACAACCCACCCATGTCTCAAACCTCATGTCCAGAGTAAAAACAAAGACAATCTTTACGGAATCACTGCAATGACCGACAGCATTGACATCAGCAGTTCTTCAAACATCACTGACAGCACCATGAAGCAGGAAGCTCTGAGTGTTGGGCAGATCAGTTCCAGAATGAAATTCAAGTGTGTGAGTATCAACGTCTCCACGTTTCCATTCCACGATGACAGCAGAGACATGGTGAGCGCCCAGACCAGCAATGTTTTGACAACGTGATCCACACTGTGTTCTTTCCTCTTCTGTTCCTCGTTGGCTTTCCCAGCAACATCGTCAACATGGTGGTCTTCTTTAGGCATGGCCTCAACAACGGATCAACCTGTGTCTGTTCTGTTTGTCAGTGACTGATCTGGTTGTAGTCTCTATGGCCTTCCTGATTTATGTGGAGAAATTCAAGGACCAGGATTTTGCCGTTTCATATCGAAATGTTGGCCACGTCTTTGAAGCATTGATCAACAATCGCATGTTTTGGCTGTATTCCGGATCTGGAATGGTTTCACAGTTCATCTCTGCCATCATAGCTGGGAGACAGATGTTTGTGTGTCGTCTGGCCTTTGCAATCAATGAATTTGTTGACCACAAAAGACGAAGCCATTGTACTTAGCATTGGTGTTCTTCTTCTACTTGGAGGTCGCGTTGTAGTGGTAAATAAATACCGAGTCCTGTGTGTGGTGGATTCAGTGACAGGTCTGACTGTTTTCAATGTTGTCGGGAGCGACTTCTACAGAACCAACAAGAAACTGGTGAACATACTGGATGGCATCGTGTATGGCCTGTGCATTCCTTTCATGTTTTTCACCGTCGTCATTGTCGCCACAGTCATCATGGCTGTCCACCTTCACAAGAGTGCAGAGTTCCAGAAGGAATCCTCCTCTTCTGCAGCCTTGTCAAGGCGCAACCTGGCTGTGACCCAAGATGCTGATCTACTTATCCACCCAGTTCATCGTTCTCAACACGCCAATGATGCTGTATCGAGTGTCGGTCATCTTTTTTCCAGAACTAAGTGCATCGGGGACCTGGGCTAATCTCTTTTTCTTCTTGACATCTATCTCTGAGCTGTGCGGTGTTCTCAACTCCTCGCTCAATTTCTTGGTGTATTATTTCTTTGGCTCCAAGTACCGCAATAGTGTGTTGGAGATGGTGTCAAAGTGTACCAATGGAAAAGCCACGAAATGATCTCCTTTTCTCGTCCTTTGTTGATAACCGATGTGACATGACACAGATGGACAAGATGTCAGTCGCTTGCCTGTATTTTTAAAGAGTACTGACACAAGATTACACACCACCATCAAACTCATGTGCAGGCTAACTGACATACATAAAAACTGTCCCTCAATGCTGATCTCATGCAATGCCGCTGGGACTGCACCTACGCAATATTCTTGGCAACAAAACATGATTAAAAAAAAAAAAAAAAGCTCAATTTGTAGTGGGCACACAGTACTCATGTCCATTGTAGACCTTTTTGATGGCGTATTCTTTGGACTGCTGGTTTCCCAACTAAACATTATCAATATATTGATCAAAGTTCCTGGTCGACACTGCAGGTGTCTCTATCTCTCTATGTCCTTGACCTGGCTGGTGCTGGAATACATCATGACAAGAAGTGTGGGGTACACCTGTCATGAAGCCTCAGACCTGAGTGGAACTCCTTCACTGGCCATCATAAAAAAAAAATTGAATTTTGTATTCCTTCAGGGTCCTCTCTCTGGTGACCTCAGTTTTTCTTTCCTCTACACGTCAGTATCTGTGTGGGGAAGTTATGTCGACGTCATCGGTATCGGCAAATTTACCGGGTAACGTGATAGGATGGACATAGTGATGGCTTCAAGACAGGAATCCTCATTTACACTGCCAACGTGACTGAACAATTAATTTCAATGGTAGAGGCCTTAGTACGTGGTGTCTTGCATGTCTTGGATCAAAATATACATCCACCAGAGACCAGTGAAACGACTGTGCACCGTATGGTGTCTCCTCTGATGCGCTGCTACATGACGAACTGACATTGATTATTTGCTGCAGGCTTCCCGTGTTAAGACTGTTGTACAACAGACCTGCCTATAACAGTGTATGGTGAGACTGGAAAGAGCAGTGTTAAAACAACGCAACTAATGGGGTACAGATGACACAGAAAACTCATTGTGAGGTCTTACCTATCGCCAGTATTCGCTCCCCACCCCTCCAACGGAAAGTACTAGCCCCTACTGAGACTTTAATCTCTATATTCTACTGATAATGTCGGTCTCAGAGTATGTGTTTCATGTCTGAGGTGGGGAGTCCAAACCACCAGTCACTAAACACCTCTGTTATATCTTTTCATGAGCGTACTGTTTGATGTTTCCTATTGAAAGGACTCCTCTGCAGCCTTACATCCATAGACTGCCGTTTCAGCCAAAGTCTGGCAGGCGTGAAGAAGATACGTAGTCTATTAGCAGAAACCTGCTCGCTGTCCTTGTTTGGATCTGACTGCGTTCTTTCGCCCTACTACATCTATCAGACTTAACTCCATGTTGTTCTTATACTTGGTGTTGTTGATGACTTTTGACCATTCTCTTCACTTAGATGAGAAGCCTGCTATGTTGTTGGCATCTGGAGTGGATTTTTCGCTGATGTGCTCGACATCGTCAGGCTTTCTTTACAGGGTGAAGTCAGGGTATGATATGTTCCAGCAACTACAGTTTACTGCGTTGGGCATAGTGGACCATGTGGACAATTATGGTTTGAATAAGTTAAAGATAGCTATACTTGGCCTGCGGAGCTCGGCTCAAATTGCAAATGAAAGGACAATATTTTCAACTAGGTTTGGTGAAAATGAGTTTGTCATGGGAACTTTGGTAAGTGATTGTTTCAGATATGAGTGCACAAACATGTGACGCATTTGAGGTGACGTTTGATGAAGAAGTCGGCCATTTACTGTTCGAGTTTTAGAGTGGTAGGTTAAACGCATGTCACATGAACCACAACCACATTATCACGTGATGAAGAAAGCGTGAGACATGATGTTTCCTGTATTTCCATCATGATAAACTTTAACACAAAACAGCTTTTCCTTTTCTACTGAACGCCAGCTTACTATGCTGCGTTTATTTATTTATTCTTTTAAATAATGGAGTGCGAACATCCAAAGTTATACAGAACGTTTATACCATACATCCTTGACTTTATTCAGCGTAAGAAATATATGAAATATGCCAACATGTAAAACTAAGAAATCTTTTCCGAAGAAGATTTTGTAATTAAATGATACATAACGAAAGGATATCAATTATTTTCGTAATCTGTGAATTTTACAACCGCTATTAACAGTATTGTAAAATCATGCGCTTCAAGTTTTCAGTTGTTTTAAATGAATGATTTCTACCATTTAAAAGTACGGCTTGTGCAGTGTATCAACTATTTGGTCTGCTCATCTGTAGATGCATTACCAGGCTGTGGCGCTTCCAGGGGAGGAAACATCACCCACTTTCTGCCTTTTGCAAATGCATGTGGACATGTATCGCAAGAAGACAGAATTGTGGAATATTTCCTGCAGCTGTTAGAGAGAGAGAGAGAGAGAGAGAGAGAGAGAGAGAGAGAGAGAGAGAGAGAGAGAGAGAGACACTTCAGTGTACTGAGATCAGTTTAGTGCCCGTACAGCAGCCAATCAGAAAAGGGGAATATTCGACTTTGGCTGTGTCACAGGTACGGTTACAAGTTTACTGATCTGACTATAGTGTTTGATTTATGCACTGTAATGACCTGAAAAGGCATTTGCACCTTCATTTTGAAAAAAAAATCAGGAGGAGGAAGTATTATTTTTAAATCCTTTTTTTCTTTTCTTTTCTTTTTTTTTTTTTTTTTTTTTTTTTTTTTTTTTTTTTTAAATATTTTGTTCGGAGAACAGTAGCCGACAATACATCAAAGGCGTCACTATGCGTGACAGAGTCCATGTACCTTTATCCTACCTCCTTCCCCCCCCCCCCCCCCCTCCCCCGATTCCACAAATATGTACCTTTGGTAGATTCAAACCAATGACCATTCCAGTCTAGAGCGCGCAATGCTAATGACTATACCATTGCAACTGTTAGTATGAATCTGATTAGTCTCAACAATAATCTTGTTGCAAAAGTCGTCGTTGTAACTACTGCCTTCAGATCAGTGATGAATTGTCTGCTAAAGCTAGTAGTCATGTCAACTGGATTTTTTCGCAACAGAAACTGGGAAAAAACTTTTGTTGGCCAGAGTTACTGTTTGTATTTTCCTCCGAGATCCATACAGGGAGAGAGAGAGAGAGAGAGAGAGAGAGAGAGAGAGAGAGAGAGAGAGAGAGAGAGAGAGAGAATTTGTGAATGTATATGTAAGTGAATAATAAAAAGATGAATGAATGAACTGCTTTGTTAAGTGTAGGGCAGGACAACCACTAAACGGTATTCAACATTGTAACTGAGTCTGATATATTAGCAGATGGCATAAACAAGATAGGCAACGCCTCACAAGGTATGAATATGCCAGATGGGAATAAATGGCAAAAGGTTTGGTGCAGCAAACGGGGAAGGCAAAAGGCCAAACACACACACACACACACACACGCACACATGCACACGCGCACATACACGCAACATACACAAACACAGAGCACAGGTATCATGGGTGTGCATTCGTGATACACACAAACATATGCAGATATCATATATCATGAAATCCATAACAGTTTATTGTACATGGTGCATGCGTTAGGTTATAGTTGTGACATTCTTCATTTTGCAATATGAGCAAGATTTTGCTTATTTCAAGAAATGTGAAGGAAATCTGCCTGTTTTATCAAATAAGCACACCTCAAGCTTCTTTTATCAAATACACAAAACGTGGCCGCTTATTTCGTGTAAAAACAAAACAGTATTTGACGAAAATTATTTGAATGCAAGTTTGCCACAAATGGATGGTGTACGTGGAATAGAACAATCCCTTTCATACAGTCGATAGGATTATGGATTACTGAGAATTTGTCTCCATATGTGACAGATGTTGACTTTCAAGTAGACTTTTGAACAGATCATTCTGAGGTAACCATGAGATTTGCATCTGAGAATGAACACACACACAAAAAAAAGAAAAAAAAAATCTTATGAAAATTCAACATCTCACTTTTTAAAGACAGTGTGCACCTGATATAAAGGATGATGTGTACAATGTTCAGGATGAGTACGCTGCTATCCCTTATGATAGAAAGCAACTTTCGGGTATTCCTGAAAGTGAAGTTCAATTAAGTTTCAAAATCAGTTTTTCAAGATATTCTCTTAATGAAAACTAGATCAAAACCCATTGCATGTACTGTTAATAAGAAGCGTGCCAATCACGAAAAAGCAAAGTGAAAGAATGCTGTAGAAAGAACAATCACTCTTACTGAAGAGAAAGAAACACACTTTTACCTGATCGGAGACAAACTCTGGTGAATTTCAGACAACAAAAAAGAAGGGAGGACTCTGTGGACAAGGCGGATAACACACACGTGGAGAAAATGGCGGAGCACTTTTGCACTCGGGATAAACGCCACTATGTCAGGAAGTGTACGAAAAACTTTTTTTTTTTTTTTTGTAAATGATACTTCTCAGACATTTGATGAACATGCCGTACATTCATGTTATGAACATCATCATACATACATACATCTACATACTATCTATCTATCTATCTATCTATCTACCTACCTACCTACCTACCTACCTACCTACCTACCTACCTACCTATCTATTCGGTCGGCTCAGTGGAAGAATTTGTAGTAGAACCAATTTTCTATCATGACAACGTACGGATGAGAAGAAGAAAACTAATTCACACAAAGTGATTTGAATCTGGAACATATCAAGCAAGGCATTTGTTGCATGCAGATAGGAGGAAGTCTCATATGAACAGTTTTTAAGAATGCTATCTGTGTGTCATTTGATTTCGTTTCACTCGGGGTGTACTCAGGCTGTGGAAAGCAGTGCAAGCAAGTGTGGAGTGGAAATAGCGAATGGGGAAGGGAAAGCGACTGAAACAAACGAAGAAACACAAAAAAGTGGTAAACTATCCGCATACAAAGCTGCAGTTTTCACAATGTTCTGACCGTAAAGCAAAAATAGAAATTACTGAGCTGCTACACGACGGAAGATAAACATTCTTATCATATTGATAAATTTGTTTTCATTGTTAGCATTATTGCTATTATTATTATTATCATTTATTATTTATTGTCATTATATCATTATTACTAATATTATTGTTATCATTGTTTTTTTTATCATCATCATCATCATCATCATCATCACTATGATCGTCATCATTATCATTATGATGATGATGATTAGTGTTGTTATTATGATTGTAAGGGTGGTGTGGATTGGAGATAAGGAGGGAAGAGGGGTAGGAGATGGGGGAAGGAGAGCGAGCGAGCTGACACACCAACTTCAACACCCAACACCAGCTCGTTGGTTTCCTCTCTCTTTTTGTTTTAAATCATGGTTGGATCGAACCAACATACCAAAACCACCGACCTATTAAGACATAAATAACAATAATCATAAACATGAGGTATTATATGTTTAACACACACAGAAAAACATCATCAATCAAATTAAGCCAAGATTAAAGTGCAGGATTTACAACAAACATCAACATAAAAGGCCTCCCCGTTGCGAACGGTAGGAGGTACAACATATATTTGCAATCAATAACATAATCATTTCATAAACATAACATTAACCATAGGCGATCCTCGATCAACAACATAATTTCATTATTATAACATTAAGGAAGGGGATCCCCGTTGCGAACGGCAGGATCAACGACATAATAATTTCATTATTATAACATTAACATTGAGACTCCCCGTTGCGAACGGCAGGAGTTACATACGGTCAAAAAGCATGGATCATGATTTCATAGCGAAGAACAGTGTTATAAGTGAACACACATTTAAGCACGCACACTCAAAATGGAACTCCCCGTTGCGAACGGCAGGAGCGATGAACAATAAATGAAATTAATTAACAACCAATTTTTCAACAACAATTACACGATTGTATGAAAAAAAATCATATGTGTAGTGTCCACACATATGATCAAACTCAGAAAGGACACATCTTGCACATTAACATGCCAGCTAAAGCTATCTTTCTTTCTCAGCACACACACCCACCTCAGGACAGTGCGTGCTACACGCTATGGCTCCACGTGTCACCTGTTAGGCCTACACCCCGGCCCAACAATGGCAGTTGCTTTTCAGCCCTGCAATGGACCCACGGGTGTAAATATATTGAACAAGTGAACACTCACAGACTAACAGATGCAGCGACCGAATAAACAAACTGACTGACCCGTGGCTACTCGTGTACAAAATAGGTACAAAGAACACACAAGGAACCGAGCAGCATTCAAGTAATTAACTGCCTAATTACTCAGCCAAGTAACCACGTAACCCTTCAGTCGCTCAGATAATGAAACAATCGAACAAACAGGTAAAACACTTGTTTGCAACAGGTACCAGCCCAGACACACAGAGGGATAATCAAATTAGCCTCACTAGCTGTATCTTAATCATTTGCTCAGGCCGCCGTGCGGTTTCATCACTGTGACTTAACCCTATCCGTCTCGCCAGCAAACAAGGGCGACGTTTACATGCCAGTTTTTGTCTAGTGTTCGAACACAAGGAACATGCAGGGCGCGCGTTAAACTTTATCCACTAATCATAATAAAAGACAGCAACGTCTGTAATCTATGTTTTTCTGGCATCGATTTGTTGATTACTCACCATAAAATATGTGACAATACTGAATAACATCTCTGATTTCATCCTTATTAAGCGCCAGCACCTGCTTAGTTACAAAGTTTCCTGAATAATTGACTTTGGTAATTCGGTATATCACATTTCCAGTTGATAAGAAATTGGAGTTTGTACAATAAAAATGTAAGAACATACAACTTTTAACTTCCATTTACTAAAGTTGTTTCACAAGATAGTACTCTATCTGCCCTCACTCTAGGTAAAACATAGCCAAACCAAAGGCAAAAACCATGAACATACCTTTACATTCACAAACACCTGAACCAGCGTCACAGCCTTCACCCCACTCCGTTCAGTGAAGAAATGATTTCAGAGCCAGAACGCCGGGGGAGTATATAGGCCTTCCATCCCCTTTGAACAAGATCTTTCGAGAAAGTCTTTTTTGTGGCCTGAGTCACAATAGAACGACTACAAGCGTCTTAAGTGCCTAAGATCTTTGTGGGCTGCTCTTCAACGAACATTCTATCCCCTAGGGTCCGACAACCAACGGGGCCGACCGCCATGTAAGTGGTTGGGTCTGTAGAAGTGCAGAGGAACAGACTCTTCAGACTCTGTACCTAGGGCAAAGTCCAGCATCCCACCTAAAAAATGTTTATCTATTCCAAAATTTCAAGTCTAACTCGGCAAACACAACACCAACCACGGCTCTATGGTCTCCCAGGGCTGTCCCCCGGCCTATACTCAGTCTCCCAGACCAAACCATCCAGACCAGCCATTGTCAAATATGGGCTCCCAAGAGCTCCTCGGCAAAGGCGACACCAATTACGATGTGGCTGAAGTCCAATGGTTTGTCTCTCCAAAACCAGTCTGCCCAGACCAGCCGTTGGCAAATTGTCTGCTGAATGACCAGCCTCTTAACTGGCATTCCAGCCTACCAGCTAGGTTGCCCCTCACTGCGATTCTATCCCGCGTTTAAGGGGTTAACCACTACAACTCTCTGTCTCAAAGGCTGGCAGAGTCGTACCCTTTACATGATGATGGTGATGATTTTTATCATTATAACAGAAAAAGAAGATATTTAGCTAAAATCTGAGAAATCTATAGTAATGATAATAATAAAGTAATAACGATAAAGACGACGACGACGACGACGACGACGACAACGACGACGATGATGATGATAGTAATAATAACAACAGTAATAACAATAATGAAAATAACAACAACAGTTTATAATAATGATGATGATGATGATGATGATGATGATGATGATGATGATGATGATGGTGGTGGTGGTGGGTGGTGGTGTGATGATGATGATGATGATGATGATGATGATGATGATGATGATGATGATGATGGTGGTGGTGGTGGTGATGATGATGATGATGATGATGATGATGATGATGATGATGATGATGATGATGATAACAATAATCCACCACTCATTCTCTGGATCTCTCAACGCTTGTGCTGGAGGTTCCTGCATACTTGATGGAAGGCAGCTTTCCTCTTAGGACAAGGCAGCCAACGAAGTGAGCCCTGTGAACGGATCTCTTCTTCGCCGGCAAGTCTGGAACTTCCCTGTGGTTTTCGTCGATCCAGTCTGTGTTCTTCCTTGTAGTTTTCGTCGAACCAGTCTTTGTTCTTCCTTGTCGTCAAGCCAAGCACTTCCTCAGATGTCTGCAGAAAGGCAGGTTTCGGTTGTTCCCAACACGTTTCAGAAGAGGGGGATCCGCTGGGAGTCTTGCTACGTCAGGCCTCGACTGTCGGCCTGCCTGAAAGTCAGCTTTTATTTCAGCTGCCAACCTTGAGCTTCTGTCCTGGGGTTCCTTCTTTTTTTTTTTTTTTTTTTTGGTTAAACTTTTTTTTTTAATTTCTCCATACAGTTTTTTTTTTCAATTAAACCAAAGATATGAAGAATTTTTTTTGGAACATGCAAATACAAAACAAAGACGCCACATTCCCACTCACTCACTCACATGCTTTCCCCCCCCCCCCCCCCCCCTTTATCTTTTCAGGCTTCATAGATGTCCGTTAACTTATCATTAACACCCTGCAATTTTAATCTAAATCATTTTCCCATAGAATTGATCTCTTTTACAGACAGTTTAAGAAATAAGTAATTTATCTTTAGTGAACAAATAAATCTGCAAATCACCACTTTTCTTTTGAATGTAAAATATTTATTTCCTGAGAAATTTTTGGTATTTAGATACTAACAATACATATTCAGTGTACAACTACATGCGATTCTTTGGTGACTAATAATCCCTCTCCTACTATCCTTGGGACGAAAGAAAGGTTAAAAGTCCCCAAGAACAGTAGCAGGACCAGCCAGCAAGCGTCACATCAACACCTTAGAATGGAACCTTCCACCCCAGGAAGAGCCATCCAATGAGAGAAAAAAAAGGAAACAGATACTTTAAGTCAGCGCAGGCTGTGTACAGGATATTCCATGGCTGTGTGCACAGGATATTCCATGGCTGTGCACAGGATATTCCATGGCTGTGTACAGATATTCCATGGCTGTGTACAGGGTATTCCATGTCATCCAATAAGTAAGCATCATCACAGCAGGAAGGTAAACACAAATATGTATGTATATATATCCTCACACCCAAATATTCATATTTCATACACAGATCTCTCGCCCCCCCCCACCCCCCACCTTCTCCCCAAGCTCCCACATGCACACGCAAATGAAGTTATTTGCAGACACATGCCCAGAGCCCTCCAGCGACGACACACACATGAATACACATATGCATTTGCTCTTTTACACTCAAGTCATACTCAATTGCCTCTCTCTCTTTCTCGTTCTCTCCCTCTCCCTCCCTCCCTCTCTGTCTCTCTCTCTTATAATGATACACACAACTTTTATGCACACTGCACATGATAATACATACAGAAAAAATCAATCAATTATTAACTGAATATAAATACATGTTTAACCATTCAGTTCTGAATAACTAGTTTTGTTTGGGTCCCTTCTTTTCTTTCGTGTGGGTTTGAAGTTAAACCATGGTAAATGTGCTTAAAGGGCGTAGAATAGTCGATGACATTCGTACTGTCGTCGTAGAATAATTGTAGGTATCAGCAGGAAGGTGAAATGCAGGTCTGGACTCACGGCTCACCATGACAGAAACGATTTAAACAATCAATCACTGGCTGAGTTAATGAATGTATACTTGTGAAAGAGAGAGAGAGAGAGAGAGAGAGAGAGAGAGAGAGAGAGAGAGAGAGAGAGAGTGTGTGTGTGTGTGTGTGTACGTGTGTACGTGGGCGTGTGTGAGTGTTTGGGAGTGTGGGTCGATTTGTTTTGTTTTAAATGTGTGTGTGTGTGTGTGTGTGTGTGTGTGTGTGTGTGTGTGTGTGTGTGTGTGTGTGTGTGTGTGTACGGGCGCGCATGTGTGCGCGAGAGTGTGTGTACGCGTGTGGATGCCAACGCCCTTGTGTGCATGTTCAAGTACGCAAGAGTTAACACGTGTGGATGTATGTGTAGATTTGTCAAACTATCAGTTTGTAAGCGCGCGCGTACGCGCGCACGCTCACAACCACACACACACACACACACACACACACACACACACACACACACACACACACACACACACACACACACACACAACCATGTGTGCGAGAATAAGTGAGTAAATGTATGCCTGCGTGTATATGTGTGTGTATGTGTGTGTGTGTGTGTGTGTGTGTGTGTGTGTGCGTGCGTGCGTGCGTGCGTGCGTGCGTGCGTGCGTGCGTGCGTGCGTGCGTGTGTGTGTGTGTGTGTGTGTGTGTGTGTGTGTGTGTGTGTGTGTGTGTGTGTGTGTGTGTGTCTCTCTCTCTCTCTCTCTCTCTCTCTCTCTCTCTCTCTCTCTCTCTCTCTCTCTCTCTCTCTCTCTCTCTCACAGAAACAATCGAAAACCAAAGATATTTACGACCTGGATCCCAGTATAATCAAGTTGTCGGCACCAGTCATAACAGACTCTCTTACTTACACATATAACCTATGTATAGAGAAAAACTGTTTTCCGGAATGTTTCAAACAAGCAAAAGTTGTCCCGCTGTACAAAACTGGAGATCCGTCCAACCCTTGCAACTACAGACCTGTATCTGTTCTGTCAATTGTTTCAAAACCGCTCGAAAAACATATCCAAAAATATTTAGTTACCCATTTAACAAATATAATTTGATTCATCCTAAGCAGTCTGGTTTTAGGGAAAACCATTCCTGCCACACCGCGCTTACGCAAATGATTGACAAATGGCTCTTGAACATTAATAACAATGAACTTACAGGAGTTGTCTTCATTGATCTGGCTAAAGCTTTTGATGTAATAAACCACTCTCTTCTCCTAAAAAAGCTCGCTTTATACGGACTTTCTGAAAATACACTTTCAATTCATGTCCTCATTTCTTTCTGCTCGAAAACAGGTAGTATGTGTTAATTCCTCAAAATCAGATTTGCAGCCAGTAAAATATGGTGTTCCACAAGGATCCGTTCTTGGTCCTTTACTCTTTTCGATCTATATAAATGATTTACCGCTACGTATTCGATGTGACTGCGAATTATTTGCTGATGACAGCTCTATGCATTCTAACCACCCTTGCTTGCAGGTTGTGACGTCCGATCTACAAGATAGTGTGAACAATGCCGTCAAATGGACGGAAATCAATCACATGTTTCTAAATGCAAAAAAAACTAAATGCATGGTCATTACCAGCAGACAAAAACGTCAAAATATGCCTGCTGATTTATTTTCAATATTTTTTTCCAGTGAAAAAATCGAAGAAGTAAAAACACATAAAGTTTTAGGTGTTGTCATTGATAACAACTTATCATGGTCCGATCACATTGCTTACCAATGCAAACGAATATCCCAAAAAATATTCCAGTTATCAAAAATAAAGCATTTTCTGAATATGCATGCTAGAAAACAATTCTTTCATGCCCATATACAGTCGACTATAGACTATGCTTCTACTTTATGGGATTCAGCCAGCGCAAACATTCTGAAACCTTTAGCAAGATTGTATCGGCGCGCGATAAAATTAGTAGTTCTCTTAAAATCTAGTTCATTAACTCTAAACGATTACAAATCTTTAGATATCCTTCCCCTAAGGCAAAAACTCGAATACAATAAGGCTATATTATGTATAAAGTGTTAAATGGAAATGCACCTCCCTCCATTGTAAACAGTTTCCGGAAGAATGACAATAGGCACGTTCACAAGTTAATAATGCCTCTGCCCAGACTTGACCTTTACAAATCAAGCCTAGTATACAGTGTGTGTACGTACGTATTGGAACAATTTGCCTCCATTTCTGAAAGAAATCTCAAGTTTTAATATTTTCAAACAGCGCTTAAAAGGGTATCTGCTTAGTAAGTTAAAAGATATATAAAAAGAACTGTACCAGTTGACTCCTAAATCAAGTAAAAGACTAAGTGAATAGAAATAAAATACTGCATGATTACAAGCCTGTGTTAGACGGAAATCTTGCACGTGCCATTTGAAGCACAGCAATAATGGGTGAAGATATTTGAACATGTTTTACATTGATGATATCGCTTAATCGCATTTCGTTATTTGATGTATCGTGTGCATTCAAGTCTATTTGACTCTTTTTTCCCCCATTCGTCTTGTACTTTATATGTATTTTCCTTCTACCCCCCTCCCCCATCCCACCCACACCCCATACCCCCGCTTCCGCTCTCTCTCTCTCTCTCTCTCTCTCTCTCTCTCTCTCTCTCTCTCTCTCCTCCCCACCCTCTTTCTCTCTTCACCCCGCCGCTTACTATGTATGTTTTGTGTGTTGCTTGTTTGCGAAAGTGTTACAGTGTGTTGGGTGGGTGTTTGGGGAGGGGCGCGTTTTTGGGTGGGGATTGTTAAAAGGGAAGTGTGTTACGTTTCTTTGATGTTATTTCCATTTTCTGTATTTTCAATTTTTGTGTGTGTGTGTTCAATCTCTTGTTGTTTGTTTGTCTGTTTGTTTGTTTTGTGTGTGTATGTGTGTGCCGTTTGTTCATTTTTCATTTCGTGATTTCTTTCTTTTTTGTGTGTGTTCCCCTCTTGGGCGAGGGCTAGATGTAAAAAAGCATGAACTTGCTTATCTATCACCCTCGAAAATAAAGAATTTGTCTTGTCTCTCTCTCTCTCTCTCTCTCTGTGTGTGTGTGTGTGTGTGTGTGTGTGTGTGTGTGTGTGTGTGTGTGTGTGTGTGTGTGTGTGTATGTGTGTGTGTGTGTGTGTGTGTGTGTGTGCGCGCTCCTGTGTGTGTGTGTGTGTGTGTGTGTGTGTGTGTGTGTGTGTGTGTGTGTGTGTGTGTGGTGTGTGTGTGTGTGTGTGTGCTTCTGTGTATGCACGTCTGTGTGCCTGTGTGTGCGCATGCCAAGATGTATGCCGCAAACAGACGAACGGACCAACAACAGAGATAAAGGAATGTGAATTTTTGATCCGACCAAGCTTTGTCAACGTATTAGCGTGTGGTGTGCGCGCGCGCATTCGTGTGTGTGATATTCCGTGTGTGTGTGTGTGTGTGTGTGTGTGTGTGTGTGTGTGTGTGTGTGTTTGTGTGTGTTGTGTGTGTGTGTGTGTTGTGTGTGTGTGTGTGTGTGTGTGTGTGTGTGTGTTGTGTGTGCGTGCATGTGGTGTGTGTGTGTGTGTGTGTGTGTGTGTGGGTGTGAGAGAGAGAGAGAGAGAGAGAGAGAGAGAGAGAGAGAGAGAGAGAGAGAGAGAGAGAGAGAGAGAGAGCGTACGTACATCGATGTAATTATGGATATTGATATATTACAGTTTCATTATAAGTGATACTTTTAAACAATTGTATCAGTGATTCGTCCCCGAGTGGTAATGCTATGTTGGTGCTGTGTAGCCTGTTGGAAATATTTGATGATAGACGCAAGATAAAAATCTGAGGACATGAGTATATTGGCCATATTTTGAATATGCTGGCGCAGGATCCATACGATTTGAAAGAGACTTTAACAATAAATCACTCGTTCATGAAAGCTGTGGCTCTCAAGTAATCCGTCAAAATGTACTATCATTACACACACGCACAGTCTCACAGACACAGACACAGACACAGACAGACACACACACACACACCACACACACACACACACACACGCACACACGCACGCACGCACGCACGCACACACACCCCACCCACCCACCCACACACACACACACACACACACACACACACCACATTACACCACACAACTCTTACTGACTTCATAATCTTGAGGAACGACTTCGTTTGCTGAAAAAAAACAACTTTTCTTTATTTAGTTTGAATGCTGCATGGAAAGTGAAAACAAGGAATGAATACAGAGAAACAAAAGACACTGAAATAGGGATCAATAAAAAAAAAAAGAAAACAATAGTGACATGGAAACGCTTTTTTAATGTAACCTATGGTAATATGACATGCATATAAAGAATTCGAATAAAACGTAGCATTTCAATGTTTCACAACAAACCGGGAGGATGTGCGTTTTTTGTCCTAACTTTTGAATATATTTTTCCTGTAAATCTTATTTCCTAGAGCCTCTCTCCATGGCCTAAACACTCATCTTGGTCTGACTGTGTGTTATTCACTACAGGGAAAAAAATGCTATTGGGCAAAAAGTCAATATATGCCACGGCATATAAAGGACACAAGTAAACAAACAGAACTGAGATCAACGTAAATGAAGCGTTAGTGAAAAGTAAAAGGGACGGCTAAGACAAACGCTGAGTTGAGACAGGAGTTGAAGAAAGAAGAGGATGCTACAATAATCCAGAAAGTAGTCTGGAAAAGCTAGCAACATGCTACGTGAGAAAACTCACTCAAATGAAGTCTTAACTGGAGAGAAATACGGCATATAGTTCCTTGAAGGATGAGCTTTATTCTCAGATCTGTATATGACCATTTGCCCTTGTATTCAAACTGTTGAAGTGGGGGAAACCAGATGACCCTACACTGGATGTAGTATTCCTCCCAGGTTTATCAAAACAGAGAATTACTGAGTACGAGAAAACTCCAACAAAACCTGGACCACGTGGTTGAATAAACAGACAAGTGGAAGTCATGGATGGTGCTACATCTACGGCCGTTCCTGGAGAGTCCGAACTTTCTCAGGACTCGGCGCTAGGCCCTACGCTGTTTCCTGCTTCACATCAATGACCTTCCCAAACAAAACTGGCCTCAGTCACGCGGCTATTGCAGATGACACGCCGTGACAGAGAATGAACGGCTTGCAGTTGGATAAGAAGGAAACTCCAACAAAAACACAGAGCACACGGCTAAATGAAAGAAAACAGGGATGGTGGACAGATGACAAGCCCTGACTGCCTCCAGGAAAAGGAACCCGTGAACTGGAAAAATACACCCTTTATGGCCATAACTTCAAAGCTGTCTAAGAAAATAAACGACAATAAATTATACGGGCATTACTATTTCTCAAGACCTCGCCTGGGACTCCTACATTTCCAGCGTAAAGAACAAGGCCAGGAAAATTCTGGAATATCCTTGACATAGCCTGAAGGTAGATTCCATCGCTATTGTAAAAAAAAAAAAAAATAATAAAATCAGCATACAAAGCTCTGACACGACCTGTACTGGAATATGCTTCATCTGGTATGCGACTTCTACTCGGCCAAAAATACATCAGCAATATAGAACAGCTCTAACATTGCTAATGCTGGCTGGGTGGTGAACCACCATCGATATACACCTTGCGTAGAAACTATGGTCAACCA
>JADBJO010011291.1:0-2500 GCA_016801955.1 Conus betulinus
CATCACCATTGTCTGTACAGGTAGAGTCACGTGTGCGGTGATGGACGTATGAAGGAGCTCGGGATCTGCACAGCCCACTGTCCACAATCACTGTGCTACAGAATTACAGTTGTAAACACTACCCCTCCCTTCACCTTCCTAAAGGGAATATGTTCTGTAAAAAGTTAAGTCAACTGTAGTTGAATTTACGGTAAGGTAATGTGACATGTTGTTTATAGCCCAGCCCAGCCCCAGGCCCGACCGCAAAGGGCCATATCAGAGCGGTGACAGCCCTTGGGCCTTTGCGGTCGGCTGGGCTACAAGCAACATTACCCTACCTTACCGCCAATCAACTACAGTGACTTCATCTTTCACACACTAAAGCATCCCACCATGATCAATGACGTCCCTGTCATACCTTGGCGATGTGTGATTCACAGTGATGGTCTGACAGCCAGTCTGCTGCTGTCCTTGAGAAAGAAACCATCGGAGACACTGTATGTGTGATTCACAGTGAATGGTCTGACAGCCAGTCTGCTGCTGTCCTTGAGAAAGAAAACATCGGAGACACTGTATGTGTGATTCACAGTGAATGGTCTGACAACCAGTCTGCTGCTGCTGTCCTTGAGAAAGAAACCATCGAAGACACTGTATGTGTGATTCACAGTGAATGGTCTGACAGCCAGTCTGCTGCTGTCCTTGAGAAAGAAACCATCGAAGACACTGTATGTGTGATTCACAGTGAATGGTCTGACAGCCAGTCTGCTGCTGTCCTTGAGAAAGAAACCATCGAAGACACTGTATGTGTGATTCACAGTGAATGGTCTGACAGCCAGTCTGCTGCTATCCTTGAGAAAGAAACCATCGAAGACACTGTATGTGTGATTCGCAGTGAATGGTCTGACAACCAGTCTGCTGCTGTCCTTGAGAAAGAAACTATCGGAGACACTGTAGGAAGCGGGCAACAGGCCCATCATCGCAAAGAAATATGGCGCCCCTGAGAGGGAATTCTACATCAGTGTATGTGAACAGACCCGTGCCACGACTGTCACGGCAGGCGTTGCATCAAGCTTCCTGAAATAAAGATGGGTGCCGTTGCCATTTGCAGACGGCCGGGCCAGGGGTATGTCTGGCCAGATGTTGTTTACGCGCCCAAAGGTAGTTGAAGAAAGAAGCATTAGAAGTTTGCTAACAATATCAGCAACTTTGCTATCAACTTGTCTTCTGCCAAGCCCCCCCCCCCCCCCCCCCCTTTCCCTTACATCCCTGCCCACACTCTCCCTTCCCACTCTCTTCACCTTGTCCTAACCTTCCGATGCCAGAGAGATGATGGCTTAGTGCTCATGGCTGCGTGTCTATGGCAACGTATTTTGGGTAAATATCAGGACTGAGGAAGAGCAGTTTGTCTGTCGTAGAAGTAGACAGCTTGTCGTGTGCACTGTCCCTTGCTCTGAGCGAAGGATAAGACGAACAGGGATTTTGATGTGGCGGTAAGTGAAAGGGAAGGGGGCACGTTTGTGGCAAGTGTTAAACAGTGGAAACAAATGCATGGGTTACACAACATTCTGTGCAGCATGCTGCCCTTTGTTGGCCTATCACAGATCTGTAAAATGACACTTCAGATGTCTTGGTTTTGTTTCTGTATGCATTTTCCTTATTGGTGTTTTTTCTGCTTGTTTAGTTTTTGGGCGGTTATGAAGCCCCGGCTTCAGAAATGTTATCCACTGATTACAAAACACAGCCTATAGGGCCTATGGTAGCACTGTCAATTAGAGAGCCATCTTGAAGTCACCAACACATGACAGCAGTGGAATGGCTTGCATCCGTGCAGCTGTTGCATCCAATTCCTGCATCAGTCAGTACAGCCAGAACAGAGAGCGGTCTAATAAACGCTCAGGCATATCATTTTTGTGTTCAGTTCCAAAGTCTTACTAGCTTTACCCGCCAGCAAAGAAATTTAATGAGGTCATTCTATACTCATTGACTATGTATAGATGGCCAGTAAACGAAACACGGCAGATAGCGAAAGTTGTGTATAATGCCATGCCACCTGTTTACTTGGTGTCTGTCGGGGTTTCCCACGTGCGTATTAGTGAACAACGTTCGTTTCTTTGCGTAGATGACAATAGCTATCCCCATACCCAACACCTGCCGAGGACATGCCAACTGGGGACCACGTGTTACCTGCTTCCCTTCCATTCATGTATGTCAGACACAGGCTAGAGCAAGTGGAGACATACTTCAGAATTCTTTTAACTTTCCAAAGGCGCACCACATCAGACTGTCAAGGCACAGCGAGACAGTCATTTGGGACCTGGAAAATCATGGAGAGGACGAGGGAAAGAGCCATACAACTTGTTCGGCAATGAACTGAACTCGATCCTCCAAGAGACTGGAGAAATACCCGACCTCTTCGATCTTCTTTGTTACAGGATCAGAGCTTAGAAATTGTCAAAAGTTATTGGATGACAAAACCAGCGCAGTAGTTTAGATGTAGATGGAATACACTCGACACAAATGA
>JADBJO010011291.1:7500-10000 GCA_016801955.1 Conus betulinus
TCCATTAAGTGGATGAAACTCGACTGTGTGGTCCCAGTCTTCCCAACTGAGTCCGCAGCAAACTCAACTCTGGGTAGGAGCCGGTCGGGGCAGAAAAAACCCCATGACTTCTGATGGGATTCGACCCACGACCACCATCGTGCGAGGGATCTTGGCGGAGGCAAAGGGGGGGGGGGGGGGGACAAATTATTGTCTGTACTTCCGTGGGCGGGATGGATTCATGGTTACTGTTTATGTTATCGCCTGGTAGAGGGAATGGAAAAGGGGTAGACAACTCATGACAATTGTTTATGCCATCGTAGAGGCAAGGATAGGGGAAATCAGAACGTTTATGCCACAGTGGGGTGGGGAGGGTGCCTATAATATTGTTTTGTCTATGCATCGTAAGGAAGGAAGAGGGCAGGAGGGGGGGTCATAATCATTGTTTTGCTTCTTTTAAACGTTACTCGTACCTGTTGTCAAAGACTGTCAGGATTGAAGTATTAATATCAAATTCCATGGTGATAAAAATTGACAAAGACTGACAAAGATAAAGAGCATAGTCATAACAATAACAATACTATGTTGATAACAGTAATGATATTAATAATGATGATGAATAATGATGATGAATGATGATGATGATGATGATGATGATGATGATGATGATGATGATCTGTACTTCCAAGAATAAGAAATACGCACACACATGTCTTTTTTTCATCCGCCCCTTGCCCCGCTAAGGGACTAACTAAGCACTGACTAGCGACTAAAACCTTAGGCGGGCGTGTGTGCACAAGTGTATCGGTGCGTGGGTCTCAATGTGTGTGTGTGTGTGTGTGTGTGTGTGTGTGTGTGTGTGTGTGTGTGTGTGTGTGTGTGTGTGTGTGTGTGTGTGTGTGCGTGCGTGCGTGCGTATGTGTGAGTGAGTGAGTGTGTGTCTCATTCATTGGACTTGGAGGAGGAAGAGCGAAAGAGCAGGAGATGCACAGATGCTGGTTCAGCTGAAAAGCCTCGTCTACTCTGTCTCAAGCGTAACAGGATCGAACTCTGGATCCTTAGAACAAGAGAAACCACACTCAGTCCAGCACGCGAACCACACAGCCCCCCCACCCACCCGACCCCCGTCCCTACCACGTGAAACAGACAGACAGGAAATAAACTTTTTTACAAATAAAATTTAGGGGAAAAATACCTAAAAGGAGACGCCAAATTCCACGCAATTGTTTTTGTTTGTGCAAGGTATGCTGCCAGCGCGCAAGGTCTGCGTCCCTTATAAATGAAGTGTTTTTCTTTCAGCTTTTGTTGTTTTGTTTAGTCGTCATTGTTTTCATTCGTTCCTGGTTATGGTCATCTCCTCTCAGACAGTATTACTGGTATCAGTGTTACCTTGAAGAGCGCGAGGAGTCCCTGGTATGAGGGTACGGGGAGGGGCGGGGGGCTTAAGTGGGGGGTGGGGTGGGGGGTATGTGAATCTGTTCTTCCATGCGTCATTTCTAAGACGGAAAAAAACGCGTGCGCACACGCATACACAAGCGCACGCGCGCGCCCACACACACACACACTCTCTCTCTCTCTCTCTCTCTCTCTCTCTCTCTCTCTCTCTCTCACACACACACACACACACACACACACACACACACACACACACACACATATATATATATATATATATATATATATATATACGAGCGCGCACAGATGAAGAGAGAGAGAGACAGACAGACAGACAGTGATCCAGGCTTTCTGAGGGTGAGTGGGTTGAAATGGTGGAGTGGAGGAGGGCGGGGGGGGGGGGGGGGGGAGTGAAAACGCTATATTTCAGGATCAGTGCCACAATTTTCTTATTATGCACAAAATACAGAGAAATCACACCCCCAACTCTCTCTCTCTCTCTCTCTCCTCTCTCTCTCTCTCTCTCTCTCTCTCTCTCTCTCTCTCTCTCTCTCTCTCTCTCTCTGTCTCAGCGACTGACTCACCAGTTTTCTTTAGATTAACTTTTGGTTGTAGTAACAGTATGCAGATGCACACCAATGCGGACACACACTCACTCACTCACACACACACACACACACACACACACACACACACACACACACACACACACCACACACACAGAGAGAGACACAGAGAGAGAGAGAGAGAGACGACAAGAAGCAATTTTCAAGGGAAAGCATGCCATAAAATCGGATATTCTCTTCCTTTTAGCGGATTTAGACACTTCGTTCCGACGTATCTTTCTAGTGCATGTAGAATGTGAATAGCGCTCAGATCAAGGGACCAATCAGGGAAAATTACTATTTATAGAACAAAAAAAAATGATGGCCGAACATATTCAGGGAAAAAAAGGTTTTCTTTTCTAGTTTCTAGCCCTCAGGGTCACAATGTCTGATCCTATGGATCGGGGCCTATAATTAGAATGTGTGATTAGATAACAAAGGAACGAGTGAAGCGCCAGAGCGAACGATCAAAAAAAAGAAGATCTTCCCCCCCCCCCCCCCCTCCAACCTTCATTTAGTAG
>JADBJO010011291.1:12500-15000 GCA_016801955.1 Conus betulinus
CCAGCAAAGCAATGCACCATCTGCCGATTATCCGCCAATAGAGTCCATGCATCATTATCCAAATCTTTTTCATAGAGACAACCCATTACCACAACAAACTTCAAGCGCATCTGATCGTGGCCCCCGACCTTCGACCTCCTTTCCCCCCTCTCTTCCCTGTATAACAGCGTCAGGCAATTCATGTTCCGCCGCCCTATCCCCCTAGTCAGGCAATGAACCCTGTTGCTCCGGTTCCCAATGGAAGGTTTTATGACCTAGTGGGCAATCATAATAACGTGCCTATGACACAAACACCACCCACTATGCCATATAATCAATTTCTGTTCAATTTGATGGCATACATGAACAGTCAACAAATGCAACTGCGCGCCACCTTGCTAGTTGAGTGTGTGTGTGTATATGTGTGTGTGTTTGTGTGTGTTTGTGTGTGTGTGTGTGTGTGTGTGTGTGTGTGTGTGTGCGCGCAAGCGAGCGCGCGCGCGCGCGCGCGCGCGCGCGCGCGCGCGCGCGTGTGTGTGTGTGTGTGTGTGTGTGTGTGTGTGTGTGTGTGTGTGCTATTACCCGAGTGTTGCACCTGCCGGCTTTGATGGAAGTAATAATTAATACTTGATTCTGATTGTATGCATATGTCATTCTTGTCTCCTTGTTTATTCGCATTTTCGATCTACCATTTTCATCAATCTTTGCTTTTCGTTCTTTTGGCCGTAAAGATTGATTTTGTATCCTACAAACCTTGTTAACAGTGTGTTCTTGATAAAACGTTTCATGTTTTTTTTCCTTGATGTACGTTAATTTGTCTCATATTGATAAAAGTTAATAGACATAATCTGTCTTGGTTTTGCATTCAACAGTTTACCGTTTGTGGCTATATTGTGTATATTTAACTACCCATCACTTTGTAATAAGAAGTACTTTGTGCATAGGCCTGTGGTTTTGTATAATGAATGTTAAGTGGTAATATAATGACTTATACGTTAAATACATGGCCCTCACACGAGGGGCTTCGTGTTGGATATCTAAATATTAACAGTGCCAGAAATAAGACCGATGATATTGCTACAATTTTACACAACAATGGAATAACTTTCATGTTTTTTTTGCATAGCTGAATCCAGATTAACGGATATGATACCAGATTCCGATATGTACATGCCGAATTATGACACAATCCGACTTGATCCATTTGCACCAAAATCAACAGGATTACTTTTATATTGTGCAAATTCTGTAAGATTTAAAAGACTGTCACATTTAGAGAATTATGGCATTGAATCTGTTTGGATAGAAATAAGTCTTAAACATTGTAAACCGATTATTATAGGATTTCTATACAGAAACCCAGCCGAAACAACTGACTGGTATGATAAGTTTAATTTGATGATGGATTCTGCTATCTTAGCATCCAAAGAATTGATTGTTTTGGGTGACTTTAATATTGATTTGACAATACCAGGAACAAAATGGAGTCGCAGTTATTTCAATGTATGGATTAGAACAAATCATCGATCGACCAACACGCATTACTGAACACTCGGAAACCTTAATTGATCATGTTTACGTCACCTCAAGAGCAAATATTGTGGAAGTATGTTCTGTTCAAATCGGATGCAGTGATCATTCATCTGTTTGTTTTACATGGATGAAGAAAGGTGTAAAAATTCCTAAGCTGGGACATAAGGAAATCTTTTACAGATCTTTCACACATTTTGACAAAAATGCATTTCTTGATGATTTACTTTCTCGGGCTTAGATTATGTTTACCATAAGAAGAACCCTGATGAAGCAGTCAATTACTGGGTATACATTTTCAATTCAATATATGAGAAACATGCTCCCTTTGTTAGAAAACGAGTAAAACATACTATGAAACCCCCGTGGTTGACGAAGGAAATAGACAATGATATACATAAAAGAGATCATTTACTCAAGTCAAAGGACAAAGAAAAATTTAGAAAACAAAGAAACAAAGTGAATTCCATGAAACGAAAAGCGAAAAAAAAATATTTTCAAGATTTGTTATTCTCTTCTCAGAATTCAAAATCGATCTGGAAGGCTATTAATCTTTTAACTAATGGTAAATCGAACTCCAAAGTTAAGAATCCAATAAAGGATATTTCACCGGAAGATTTGAACTTTCATTTTGCAAATGTTGCTAAGGAGATAATAGTAAATGATAATACAAATCAAAATGATTTACGTGAACTAAAGCAATATTGCTGTTCTAAAAAACATCTCCTCACCTTCACTATACCGTCAATTTCAGTAAATGAAGTGTGTTATGGGCTAATGTGTCTAAAACAATCTGGAACAAGAGGTTTAGATGGAATTGATGGATGGAAGGATACTGAAAATTGCCTCATCTGCTATCGCTGATACACTCACCTATATTTACAACTTGTGCATTGATAAAAACCAATTTCCTCGTATCTTCAAACAAGCCAAAAGTCATACCTTTGTACAAAAATGGTGACTCCACCAATCCGTCTAACTATAGACCTAT
>JADBJO010011291.1:20000-42500 GCA_016801955.1 Conus betulinus
GGCATCTGCATATACCAACCTGTGCTTTGGGCTGAAATGGAACGATTGGAACCACAAAAAGTTGAGTTTAATCCACTGAACAGACCAGTCTTCTAGAGTGTGGCTCAAATTTCCTAACATATACCGCAGGTGTCTGTATCATTCAAGTCTGGCTGACTTTGGGATAGATTATGAAAGGAAACGTACATTAGAGCCTTGTCATTTATTCTGAGTTCACAATAGAATTCTATCTATCTACAACATCACAGATCATCATTTTACAAATATCTACAAACTACAACAAAATGATGATATATACATTGTTCATGTTTGACGTTCGTCGATACGTAAACTTTCATGCATTCTGAGCGTACGTTACGTGTGTGTGCTTGTGCGTTAAAAAACATTCGCATGTATAACAAGATCAGCACACAAACCTGCACGCTCGTTTTCATTCACACCTCAGTGCACAGATTTGAGTATCTTTAAATTGTCGGTCTGTTTCAAGCAGTGATTAAAAATTCATGATAACAAAGAAGGTAAATAAACTGTCTTACGCATTCATCATGTTAAAAAAAATGGCAATTTACATTTGATATTTCAAAAGGTACTAATTACAAAGCAAAACACTTTTCTGACTAACATATGTATGAAGAAACTTTTTTTCTTTAATATTATACATAAATCGTCCATACGTATAACGTTCTTTGTTTTCAGTCAGTGTTATGAGTCTATGGAAAGTATGTACAAGTAAACAGAGAGAGAAAAACTGCGAAACTCTCTCTCTCTCTCTCTCTCTCTCTCTCTCTCTCTCTCTCACACACACACACACATACTCTCTCTCTCTTTCTTTCTCTCTCTCTCACACACACACACACACACATTCAACATATCGTTCCTTCAAATCATTATGGCAGCCTAAGAAATATTTAACTGATATTACAATTCCAAAATTTCGTAAAGCGTTCGTGAGATTTCGATTTGTTATTAGTGATTTGAATGTCCATCAAAGATAAACATTAAACTCCAAAAACTGTCCATTCTATAATCAAATTGAGGACGAAATACAGTTTTTGATTATCTGTCCATCCTATAAAGATTTAAGAGATGAATACATTTTACCTCGTACTAGAAAACATTTATCAAGTGTCAATGTTTCTTTTACTGCAAAAAGAAAAGAGAATGTAACTCACTCTGTAGCTATGTTCATTTTTAAAGCACTAAAACAAAGACAGGAACTGTTATTAGTTTATACACAAATGCCAGAGTATTTCAGGAAGAACATTTTGTTATGCAAATATTTTCTTTGATAATTTTCAGTATATGCGCCGAGTGCGTGTGTGCGTTCTACTTTTGTTCTTGACCTCATTGCAGATAGGTTGGTGGCCTTTGCAATTAAATTATTTGAGTTTGAGTTTTCACTCTCCAAGTTCTCTTGAGCTTTTTGTTTATTTCATTATGAAAAGTACATTCATATTACTAAATACTTGAGGGTTTCGACTCAGAATACGTCCGTATAAACTGTGAGCATTATTTTTTAAGTCAACTAAATGCAATTGTCAGTTTCACAATGGGAGAGCACTGGGGCCATACATTATGAAGACGTTTATACCCAGACACAGGTCAGCTGTGTATTATGATGAAAATGGGACGGTAAACACCGCATAGGATTTAAACGACTGATTTTTCTCAGGTGTAAGTTTTTAAACCACAGATTCATTCCATCTGTATTAAAGATACCTAATCAATACTCTCTCTCTCTCTCTCTCTCTCTCTCTCTCTCTCTCTCTCTCTCTCTCTCGCTATCTATCTATCTATCTATCTATCTATCTATCAATCTATCTATCTGAGTGTGTGTGTGTGTGTGTGTGTGTGTGTGTGTGTGTGAGTATGTATGTATGTATGTCTGTCTGTCTGTCTGTCTGTTTGTCTGTGTCTGTGTGATGTAAACTGAAAATTCCTGACTTTGGACATTCTCCAAATCAAAGCAAATTTGGCATTCAAACCCACGCTAGAAACAAAGGACACAAAAAGAAAAAAAAAACTGTACAAAAAAAATCAGTCATGGTCATATCAGGATCCTATTTGACAGACCATAGCACAAAGACCTGCTCACCGGTGGGAAACATTTTACAGTGAATTGATAAAACCACGGATAAAGCCAGACCACATGCTCATGTCTGCCTTGTTTTCCACATAAAACAACCAGAAGCACTGTACACACACCCATTGCAAGAGGACACTGCTGTGTATGTGCAACCTGTCCTTTCTTTACATCAAAATATGCCACAGCTGTTTATTTGCAAGGAAAGCAACCACATAAATGAAACACAAGAATAACACTGTTTGACATTGAAGCATGAGTACCTCGCAAGGAAAAGCACAACAAGATTTTGTGTACATGGAAATATATCATTTCCGTTTATTTATATACCTTTTTAATAATACGAACATTTTAGCATTGTTGTTTGCTTACAACTAATCAATGTGATTTTGCAAGAAATAAAATGATCATGCTCTTGAGTGGAATGAGTGTGTGCATGTGTGTGTGTGTGTGTGTGTGTGTGTGTGTGTGTGTGAGAGAGTGTGTATGTGCTTGCACGCATGTTTGTTTGTTTGTTTGTGTGTGTGTGTGTGTGTTTGTGATGTGTGTGTGTGTGTGTGTGTGTGTGTGTGTGTGTGTGTGTGTGTGTGTGTGTGTGTGTGTGTGTGTGTGTGTGTGTGTGTGAACGAATGAATGAATGAATGTTTTGATGTGGGAAAAGAAGGAGTGTGACGAGTCACTAGACAAGTCCACCCAATCAGTCACAAACACCTACCCTCTTCTACAAATTGTAGACACACACGCCATCCTCCCACCTTCCTCTGTCCCATCTGTCTCATACATGGCAGTATAGATTTCTAATCTATGTCCCCCCTCCCCTTTCTCCTTCTTCTCTCCCTGACGTACCAAGTCAAGACAAAAAAGTTTATGTCACATTACTACGTCATCATCTCCCCCCACCTCCCTTTTCCTCTCTAAATCCCTCCTTCCTCCCCACAGTTGCGTGCAAGCATGAGCGGTCTGGTTTATGTTACAACAAAGGTTTACGTCAGTTTCAGAATACGTTGCCCATCACTCCCATTCCCTCCCCCCTTAACACAAAGACACGAGGCCCTCTTCTTGCTCACCTCCCTCTTTCCCTACTATTCCCCTCCCTCATATGCACCATCTGCATGCTGACCATCACACAACCATCACATGCTGGGTGCACAGCTGGTAGATGATGCAAACATGTTAACCAGTGCTTGGCTAATTAGCATGCATTCTTCCACCACGCTTTGTGAATTATCATACATTGATCTAGGTGCAAAAGGCACAGGTGTAGTTCAAATGTTCGCAACTAGTCTAATCCATCTCGAGTGGTGGGAGGAACAAAATCCTCCCCTCTCCCTTTCTGTCTTGAGTGACACCCTGTCAGCCATATCAGAAATCTGATTTGACAGTTTAGCATTCAGATAGAAGACACATAGTGTTGCACCCTTACCTTCCTCAAGACCAGCTGCAGATCAGAACAGTGAATCAAGGAAGACCACAGGAGTAATCAAGAGAGAGAGGGCATGGTTATCCCCTCTGATCTGACTCTCCAGTCTAGTGTATCACTGATTTTCCCACAAATGTAAGCTGAAACTGTGTTTCTACATTTTGAATCTATACATTGATTGTATGTATGCCACGTGGCGTAACAGTGTAACTTTATGCTAATACTTGGTGACATTTATCAAAATGATGAGTGATTATTCTATTGTAGTAGTTTGCTTGCCACCACGTGGTAAAAGCTATCACCATGTGGTTAAGATTCTTTGTTAACAGTCAGCCCACTGTTCTTTGTGTACAATCTGACTTTTGCCAGTTTGCAATTCTATTTGTCAAGATGATAACTGAGTCATTAACTTTGATAAAAAAAAAAAAAAAAAAAAAGCATGCCTGTACAACTAAGAATTTATGAGTACTGGTGATTGTTGGAATGCTTTGTAGTGTATGACTTTAAGTCTACACCAAATTTGTACTTGGCCTAAGTGTATTCCAAGTTAATGTAATTTAACTCACAAGAAACATCGAAGAGTTATTTGACTAAAATTGTTTAGCATTGTATGACTGTCTCCTACCTTTTCGTAAAACTCCACTCAACCTCTAAACAAAAGTGGAAATTGATAATTATAATAGAAACTCTACACTAAAGTAATCCCTTGTTGGCCAAGTTCCTACACCTCTCTGAAAGGCAGAGGGCAATGTGTGAACTTGACCAGCCAGACTTTCAGCTACTTTACTACAGACCAGGTTCTGTCATCACAGACCTGGGACCAAGGCTACACTATACACTGTGGTTACACCACATACATGGCTACGCTACATACCATGGCTATGCTACATACACTGGGCAAGACAGGTTGTGAAGACACACCACAGCCCAGCACTACAGCAACCGGTCTACGCAGCAGGATCAGTCACCAGCCACAAGAGAGAGATCAACTATCCCGATGTCAGTTAGGTCTAATATTCCAAGCGACTTCAATTCAACTCAACTCATTCAGAACTTTCCCTCACTTAATGATGAAACAGTGAGAACCAAAAATCAGCATATTGGACAGACAGATCGGTCCCATGTGACTAACTTCTACTACTTTTTCCGGGTGTAAGCAAGTGAAGTTGATGTGTTAAAGTGCAAAAAATTGACATGTGTACCGTAAACTAACTTTAACTACTTACCCGTGTGTAAGCAAGTGATGTTGATATGTGAAAGTGCACTTATACTTGTGTCAGTTCTTTGTTGTTCATTCAGTGTTGAATGTTTGAACTTCTCTGTAATTCTGTCTCTCGGAGTTACAGGTACTTTTAGGAGTACACGCCTAAGGAAACTTCTCCCTGAGCCACTATTGAGTATTTTAATAGTCCCAGGAAAAGTAAAAGTTTCTTTCGATGACTAGTACTGGAAGTTGCTCCTTCCACCACTAGTAAGAGAGAGGGTAGAGGTGAAATTTTAACATGATTCTCAAAGAGAAAATATACCAAGTCCTTCCTTAGAGGACCCACCGACCCACTCTCAACTCTCGTTACATTGAGCACAGTGTAGCTTCTTACATTTTGCCCTCAAAAAACTAAAAGGCACTGTAGTAATATGCAACTTCAAAAGTATAGGAACAATGTACAAAATGCAAAGAAAAACTAAATACAGATCGCGATAAAAAAAAGGTACATAACAAACATGACAAAAACATACACATGAGTTTGAAAAATACAGAGAAAAAAATAAAGAGAGAATGATGTCAGTGAAGCGAATAAATATGATGAGGGTGAGGAGGGGAAGAGGGGAAGAAGGGTGAAGGAGGAAACACGAATCACACGTTAATATGCGTTCACAAAACTTTTCAGTAAATACATTCAGTAAGCACATAAATTCAGAGAAAAACAAGAAAGGAAAAGAGAGAGAGAGAAAGAGAGAGAGAATTTTTATCCTCAACTGACACTATTCAGATGGCTTTGCACAACATATGAGAGGTAACGTCTCTTGAAAACTTTTAGACCTGATTGTACATTGAACGAAGACAGTAAGTTATCAACAAACATGTACCACAGTAGGTAAGGACAGACCGTCCGAAACAGACCTTTAATTTTGTTGGCACTGCCAAGTTTTCAGAGCCGGTCAGGGTCAATCAGGCCTAATCTTGAACATCAAACAATTGCTTTGTTAAAACTGAGTTTCGATTTCAGAGGTGTTATGCTAACACATTTGTAATCAGGTGATATAGGGTTGACGAACTCAGGAGAATTGATTAGATGGCCCATCTATGGAGAATGAAGTGCGGTTTTAATATGTTATCACTGGCCAAATCCCACACTCATAGAAGTCTAACTGATATGCGATTCAATACAGGAAAAAAAAAAAAAAAAAAGCTCACGACGATGATAATCCATGAAATGTGAGATTTTTTCAGGCTTGTCTACCTTTTGGAGAGGACGAAGGGGAGACATTGATGTGTGAAATCGTTGTAGCTCAATGAGCTCTTTCCAACAACAGCACTTGATAAGGATTTTTCATCATGCATACCCCACCCCCAACATCCTCTCCCAACCTCGCTCTACTCCTTCTGTCCTTAGTCCATCTCAAACAAGGAGACAGCCATTAAACGACCCGTTTGTATTTTCCCCCAGACCCCCTGTTAATAGTTTCCGTTTGTTTCCTGCTAACCCACCCAGTTGACCATGCATTTTCAGGACCGTCGCAGCATGAAAAAGTACAAGCCCCTGCTTTCATGGGGAAAACCTGCATACAGATTCACAGCTGCTGGTATACACACAGCAGTTGGTATACACACAGCTGTTGGTATATATACACAGCAGTTGGTATATACACAGCAGTTGCCATACACACAGCAGTTGGTATACATACAGTAGTTGGTATACACACAGCAGTTGGTATATACACAGCAGTTGTTATATACACAGCAGTTGCTATACACACAGTAGCTGGTATACATACAGCAGTTGGTATATACACAGCAGTTGTTATATACACGGCAGTTGTTGAGATACTGTAACCATGGTAATGGCAAATAAAACTGGGCAGCGCTGAGCGAGTCTTTCGGGTGCAGATGTTTGACATATGTCGTAAACTGGTGTGCATACTGTGTGTATGTTAAGACTTCAGGAGAAAGGCGGAGGAAGGGTGGGATCTTGCTCTGAAACCTGTGAAAGTACTGTTGACGTGAGCGTAGAACACTACCTACTTCCTTGCTCAAGCAGGGATGTTTTCAAACATACTCTTAGTTTTGCAATGTAACGCCACTTCAACCCTGAACAAGTGGAAGAAGTCAACAGTTTGAGTACTATCAACTCGTAAGGAGTCTTGGACAGAAACACACTTGATAAAGATCGTTTGCAAGAAGTCACGTTTGCAGCCACTTTTTGTCCATGTACAACACAGTCATAGGCAAAGACAGACAGGTGGCTGTCAACATAGACTTGATGAACGTAGACAAGAGAGGCAGGCGGGGGGCGGGGGGGGGGGGGGGGGGTGGCAGCCATAACAGTAAAGCTTATTTTTATTGAGTGAAAGCATTCCCATTCATTAATGAAAAAAAATCTTCAGGAGTATCCATATAAAATGCTGCATGTTAACGTCTTTTTTCTATTTTTTTTTTCAATTTGACATTTTCTTTTAATTCAACGCATACAAATGACCTTAACACATGACAAAAAAACATCAGGAACAACAGCTCTGAATGCTAGGGCGACCTTCACCTACACAATTACTTCAAACTGGATTTCTCTGTTCCCACCATCACCACCTCCTTCCTTCCCATCCTCCCCTCCCACCTCCCACTGTTCAGACTGCAAAAGCAGCGAGACGTTCACGGGCGGGAAATCGACTCTAACGCTCAATTCTCGAACTCTAAGCCTGGCCCCGAGCTGACCGGAGAGGAGAGGTGGGAGGGAGAGGTGGTCCTGCTGTCCAGGTTCCCGTTGGAGGAACTGCCGGACTGCTCCGAGCTGCTCAGAGGCACGTCATCAGACCTCAGCTCTCGGCCCCGGGCCCCTCCCATCCCCTGACCTCTGGGCTTTCTGTTGTTGTTGGCCGAGGAGGAGGAGGAGGACTTGTCGGTCTTGCCCTTCCCAGTGCAGCAGCGGCAGCAGAGCTGCTTCCAGTAGGCCCTGACGCTGGGGTCTCTGACGGTGAAGATGAGGAAGATGAGGAAGCCCTGCAGAGTGGCCGTGATGGTGAACAGGTACTGGAACACCACGCGGGCGTCCTCCACGGCGAAGAAGGCAAACACCCAGCTCAGACCTGTAGACCAGGGAGTGACAGACAGACAGAGATGAATACCATGTTGGGGTCGTTGTTGTTTGGGGATTTTTTTTTTGTTTGCAAACAATGTGAAGCTGGAGGAAAGGGGTAGTGGGTAAATGAAAAGAGCGTACTACAAGTAATGAGATACCTTTATGGGTATGCGCTGCTCTTTATCTTTATACGAGTCGTAGCTTTATTCAGAACTATACAAAGCTGATTTTGACCTTAACTATTAAATTCAGAGATACATGAATGAAGGAAACACAACTATACGTGTGTGCGCGCGAAATGTGACCACCACCACCTCCCAGCGTTCCTTTCCACTACAAACACCTCCCATATCCTCTTTTGACTACTTACCATCCCCTCCCCTGCCCGCCCCCTCCCCCCCTCCCGTCTTTTTTTTTCGTCGAAAGGAAAAAGAAACTAACGAAGTAGCGAATGCATGAACGGTAGTGTTGAACTTTATACGCCTGCACTGAACTATGGATGAGAGGTCAATGTGTTTGGGCAGGTCCATGGTCAAACGGCAAGGGATCAGACGACACATACGCTGAAAACACCGGGGGAGTCAACATAGGACTGGGTTTACAACGAAGTGAATGCCACGTGCTCCTTCCTGTCCTCACTGCGTTCCTTCTCTCCCTCCCTTTGTACAACGAAGTGAATGCCACGTGTTCTTTCCTGTCTCTTACTCCCTTCCTTCTCTCCCTCCCTTTGTACAACGAAGTGAATGCCACGTGTTCTTTCCTGTCTCTTACTCCCTTCCTTCTCTCCCTCCCTCTGTCTGTACAACGAAGTGAATGCCACGTGTTCTTTCCTGTCTCTTACTCCCTTCCTTCTCTCCCTCCCTTTGTACAACGAAGTGAATGCCACATGTTCTTTCCTGTCTCTTACTCCCTTCCTTCTCTCCCTCCCTCTGTACAACGAAGTGAATGCCACGTGTTCTTTCCTGTCTCTTACTCCCTTCCTTCTCTCCCTCCCTTTGTACAACGAAGTGAATGCCACGTGTTCTTTCCTGTGTCTCTTCTTACTTCCTTCCTTCTCTCCCTCCCTTTGTACAACGAAGTGAATGCCACATGTTCTTTCCTGTCTCTTACTTCCTTCCTTCTCTCCCTCCCTTTGTACAACGAAGTGAATGCCACATGTTCTTTCCTGTCTTTTACTTCCTGCCTTCTCTCCCTCCCTTTGCTTCCTTTCCTTCGTTTCTTTCTCTTTCTGTCCCTCCCTTACTTTCTGCTCCCTTCCTTTCCGTCCTTCTGTCCCTCCCCCTCTCTTCGAACCCTCCTTCTTTTCTTCCATCCTTCTCTGATATCCCATTTCTTCCCACCTTCGCTCACTTTCCTCTTTCCCAACATGTTCTCTTCTCTCCCTCCTTTCCTTTAGTTCCCCACTTTCATTCCCTCTTTGTTTCCCTCCCGTCCTCCATCACTGCCTTGAACTCTCTTCTTTCTCTGTCTTCCTTTCCCTCCTTCCCTCCTGTCTTCTCACCCAGGGCTACGAAGCAGGCCACTGAGGCACGGATTGCCCACCACCCTCTTGCTGCCGCTGCTGCTGCTCTGCTGCTGCTGCTCCCGATGTTGCCTCGCCGGCAGATGTTGACGACGACCATGACGTAGACGATGATGTTGATGAGGATGATGAGGGCCACCGGTGCCAGAAAAGCGTAGTAGAACGGCGTCAGAGACATCCAGCAACTGTGGGGATTTCAGAATTGTCATCGTCAACTGGTCAGCTGTTGGTCTGGCTGATCGCTTATCAGACAGTTGTGTATCGCTACTTTATCAGGCAAGCTAAAAATGAATGAATCGGGTAGTCTGTCAGCAAAATAGTTCGGCAATAGTTTACCGAATGGTCTGTTGAACAGTTAACGCACATGAGTCGACCATCAACCAACCAGTTCGGCAGAGAATGAGTCCTGTCATTCACACACACACTCATTCAACGAAACAGCCAGTCATCCAGTAGTCAACTAAATGAATAGAAACGTTCGCTCGTTTATTCAGTCACTCGACCAAACGCAGAAAGAGAATCTGGGGCAAAAAAAAAAAAAAACTGTCGATGATAAAAAACTTCTGTAGAGACTGGTTTGACAGGTGAATAAACAATGTCTATGATAAAATTTCTGTACAGACTGGTTTGACCGGTGAACAGACAATGTCTTATGATAAAATTTCTGTACAGACTGGTTTGACCGGTGAACAGACAATGTCTATGATAAAATTTCTGTACAGACTGGTTTCACCGGTGAACAGACAATGTCTGTGATAAAATTTCTGTACAGACTGGTTTAACAGTGTGAACAATTAATGTCTATGATGAAATTTCTGTACAGACTGGTTTGACAGGTGAACAGACAATGTCTATGATAAAATTTCTGTACAGACTGGTTTTGGCAGGTGAACAGACAATGTCCATGATAAAATTTCTGCAGAGAGTGGTTTGATAGTGAACAGACAATGTCTATGATAAAATTTCTGTAGATACTGGTTTGACAGGTGAACAGACAATGTCTATGATAAAATTTCTGCAGAGACTGGTTTGATAGTGAACAGATTATGTCTATGATAAAATTTCTGTATAGAGACTGGTTTGACAGGTGTGAACAGACAATGCACGCAAACAGGCGCGAAGAATATCTCTGATCTCACACAGTAGAGGCTAGTCCAAAATTCACACCATAGAAACAACATGTTGTGGCATGAAGATGGACACACAGCATGCTGTACAGTTGTCAGCATTAGCGTTGTCATCGTTTCTTTCTAATCAACATCATTCACGTCACGTTTCGTCCCCTGCCAGGAATAGATCTGTCTTCGTGAGAAGACTATCCGCACCATCACTATCATCGTGATTATGATGATGATCATCATTGATATATCTAGTGTATCTCCAACGCCTTCAATATCACATATTTTTTTGTCTGCTCTCTCTCTCTCTGTGTGTGTGTGTGTGTGTGTGTGTGTGTGTGTGTGTGTGTGTGTGTGTGTGTGTGTGTGTGTGTACACATATCATTGTCATAATGACAATCACCATCACTAGCTCGATGATTCACTTATTATTAATTGATGGAATCTCACACAGCAGTGTGTAATCCAGCCTGTGTCACTGGTAGTGCGCACGGGGGTCTTGGTGACCTCGTTACCGCGCGGGATAAAAAGTGCAAAGTTGCGTTAACTGTGCCTGTTTTGCATCAAGCTTGCTGGCGACACAAGATGTGTAAAATGAAAAATTCTTTTTTTTCCCGTGCAAGAGCAGTCTCTCAAGTGAGTTTTATGCCCCTTCTTTTGGCTGTTTAAGCGCGGGGTTGGTTACTGTCAGCCCTTTTCTCACCATGCCACCACGAAGAAAACTTAGCACTTTGACAAAACCAGGGCGATTGCGTGGATACAAGATGGCATTGCAAAGGCTGAAGTGGCGCGACGACTTGGTGTGCATCATTCAGTTATTGTTAGACTGAATCAGCGTTTTAGGGCGACCAACAGCGTTGAAGAGAGGCCACGGTCAGGTCGGCCTAGGCAGACTACTCCCAGAGAAGATCGTTTCATCGAGAGGCAGGCCCTATTGCAGCGGGATACCACTTCCACCAGCATCCAAGGCAGCTTCGTATGGCAAATAACACCATCCTCAGCCGTCAAGCCATACGAAACCGTCTTCACCACTTCGGCCTCAGATCACGTCGCCCAGCTGTTCGACCACGACTGCTAGCAGCCCATAGGCTGGCTCGCCGAGCTTTCTGCCATCGTCATGTGAGATGGAACCAACAACAGTGGTCCCAGGTCCTCTTTTCAGATGAGTCGCGGTTTAGTCTTGAACACAATGACGGCCGAACTAGAGTTTGGAGGCGTGTTGGTGAACGTTACATTGATGCAGCTGTTCGCCAGACCAGGGCCTTTGGGGGAGGATCTGTTATGGTATGGGGTGCCTTCAGCCTCCACCACAAGACACCACTCTACCATATTGATGGAAACCTCACAGGCATCCGCTATCGGGATGAAATCCTGGCGCCTTTCGTTGTTCCGACCATGCAACGGATAGGACCCATGGCAGTCTTCCAAGACGACAATGCTCGGCCACATAGGGCCCGGGTGGCCGAAAACTTCATTGTGCAGGCCGGTGCAACTGGAATGGCAGAGAATCCCTCAGAGGGTCATCAGAACACTGGTCAACTCGATGAGGAGTCGCTGCGTGGAATGTCTCGCCAATGGCGGTGGCCACACCCACTATTGAAATGATTTTGTGAACTGAACAGATTTTGCGAACTTTGATTTCGACCCATCCTCTGTTTAATTGTCTGTAAATCAACAACCGTTATCACTAATATTGCATTTAGACGTTCATCATCTTCACCATCATCTTCGCCATTGCTGCCATCATTAAATCATCATGATCATGATCCTATAGTTTAAATGACCTTTAATCATGACTACGTTCATACCACATACGAGACGTAAGCTTAAAGCTTACTGTGAGCTTCCAGTCAATGTCGCTGTGATGGCAATCATTACTTTCATGAGCCCACTCCATGCTACATGACTATAAATTGTACGTACCACAATAATTATCATCACTGATGGCCGGCGCTACTGATTTCAGTCCTGGTACATAGATCTTGATATCTAACACCTGAATTGTTGTCTTATCATCATCATCATCATCTCATCATCATCATCATCATCATCATCGTCAACATCATCATCATTTTCATAATCATCATTATCGTTATCATTATCGCTCTCAACATCATTATCAGTCATTACTGAGCGAACTCCTTAGCGCTGCATGTTACTGTCAATAAGCGGGTCCATGTTTACCACTGTCTTTGTCATAATCATCTCTGATGAACAGTTAGTATCAGTAGTACTAATGTATATAGACGTTTTGTGTTTGCAGATACATTTCTAGTTTTGAGGTGTTTTTTTTTTTTTTTCAATTCATCCCTGTGATGATAATGATCATCGTCAGCATGGTGGTTGTTGCGGTCAGTCGGTCACTTACTAATGCTCTCCCCCGTGGTAGAGGTCTGGGTCAATGGCCAGCACCACAATGACAGGGATCAGAGGAAGACCTGCAAGCCAGAAAGATGCCATCGTCGCCACCCGAAAGCCATTCTACGTCAGGCGACAATAACACACATACAAGAGAGAGAGAGAGAGAGAGAGAGAGAGAGAGAGAGAGAGAGAGAGAGAGAGAGAGAGAGAGAGTACAGATAGACAGACAGGCAGACAGACAGAGATAGAGAGACGAGCAAAGAGAGGGAGAGAGAGGGAGAAAGACACTAAGAGAAAGAGAGAGAGAGACAGACAGACAGACAGACAGACAGACAAACAGACAGGGACCGAAAGACAAACTGAGATAGAGAGAGGGAGAAAGACACTAAGAGAGAGAGAGAGAGAGAGAGAGAGAGAGAGAGAGAGAGAAAGAGAGGGCGATCTGTGTAAATTTGTAGACAGGCAGAACAACCCAGCCGCCAACAGACGCCAGAGAGAAGATTACACTCACAACGCTGGAGATCAACAAGGATGGTCACTCTCGACATTGGAGATATTGATGACGACTGTTGGGTTACTCACCATGGGAGCTAAAGTTTCCTCCCTTGTTAAGTACTTGCTGTTCTCACTGCGTGTCAACATCTACGTTTTCTTCCCGTAAGAGAATATCATCAGTAGTAACACAACCGCTGTCGCTTATTGCATGAGTAAGCCACGTACTGTATGTGTAATTAAACGGTAGTTTTCGAATTCATTCGTTGGGCGACTTTACATCGATTTAAATCTGATGGGAAAATATGATTAGCGCGAGTCGTTTTTTCATGACTGGAGTAAAAGTTGTCCTCCCTCTCTATCATAAAAGAGCAAGAAAAAAAAGAAACAGAATCACACATTACATGCACACTGAATGACATACTCTTAAAGTGATCTATTTTCCATGAACTGAAATAAATCACGGCGAGCTGCGTATTTCTCAATGAGGTATACCAAATAAAAACAGACCAAGACCAGCACATACTGTGACATCTCACATACACATACAGACACACACACACATACAAACGCGCGCGCGTGCGTGCGCATACACACACACACACACACACACACACACACACACACACACACACATACACACGCACACACACACGCACACACACACACACACGCACGCACACACACACACATCCATCCCCCCCCCCCACACACACACACCACATACACACACACGCACGCACACACACACACACACACACACACACACACACACACACACATACACACACACACACACATACGCACACACACACACGCGCGCACACACACACACACACACACACACACAACACACACACACACACACACACACACACACACACACACACACTCCTCATGCCGGCCTCACCCCAGGCGGGGATGGCTGTTTTCAGGAGATAGTTGTGGAAGTCGTAGCCCAGCACCTTGACGAAGAGCAGGTACTGCAACAGTGCCTCCATCAGCATCCACATGAAGGAGGCCAGGATGAAGTAGTGCAGCAGCGCGGCCACCGCCAGGCAGCCCGTGGAGTTCTCCACGCGATCAAAGCCCGCCAGGAACACCACCCAGGCAGCCAGCATGGCCAGCGCCATGTTGAACATGGTCTGCTGGGGCTTGCCTTGACGTAACTTCCTGTTCCGCGTAATTTGAAATTTATAGAAAGAAAAAAAAAAAAACACGCAAATGTGCGTACGCATGCACAGTCGAGTGCGCGCGCCAGCACACACACACACACACACACACACACACACACACACACACACACACACATATGCGTGCGCACGCGCACGCACGCACGCACACATACACGCACACACACAAATACACACACATGCGCACAGACAGAAGAGAAGAAGAAGAGGAGGAGGAGGAAGATGAAAAGGAAAACGAAGAAGAAGAAACTGAGACAGACGAGAAGAAAAATAGCAACAAGTAAGATAGAGGGAAAGAATGAAGACGAAAGAAGAAAATTCAAAATGGATTAAGAAAAAGGCAGAACTGAGAAAACAGTAATCAAAAAAATGAAAAAGAAAAAATGGCTAAAGAATGAAATAAAAAAAGAAGAAAAGAGTGATAATGGAGGACAAAAGAACATTAAAACCAGGAAAAAAGGCACAGTCACCAATTAACCAACAACAAGCAGTCACCTATAACGCTAACCAACCAGTCAACCTATCCACCCTTCCAGCAAAACCCAACCAGTCATCGAAGCAGCTTGCAAACTAATTAACCTACCCATCCCGCCAACCAACCAACCAACCACCCCACCCAACCAACCAACCACCCAACCTACCCAAGCCGACCGAACCAATCAGCCAACTCAAACAGCCCAACCAAACCAACAACCTACCAAACCAAAACCAACAAATCAACCAAAGTACCCAACCCCCACAAACACATCAATCAGCCTACCCAACCAAAACCAGCGACGCAAATCAACTAACTTATCAACAACAACAAAAGATATCGAACCAACCAAACAACATAGGCAACCAACCACAACCAATCAATCAACCAGCCCACCAAACAAACCAATCAATGTAGCCTACCAACCCAACCAAACCGGCAACCAACCAGCCAGTCATCCAACCCAACCCGCCAGCCGCCCCAAGCCCAGCACTGACTTGATGAAGATGAAGGAGAGGACGGTGCAGGTCAGGCCGGCGATGGAGAGCGACAGGCCGATGATGGTGATGACCGTGAGGGCCAGCTGATGCTTCTCCGGCAGAGCAGACTGGCCGTAAAAGTCCTGCACAAAAGTAGAAATGAATACACAGCTGACTGACAATAACGTCCTGCCTATCGTTACATTCCCTGGGAATAAATACAGAGCGCCGACTGACAATAAACGTCCCGCACATCGTTACATTCCCTAGAAATAAATACAGAGCCGACTGACAATAAACGTGCTGCAGATCGTTACATTCCCTATGAATTAATACACAGCTGACCGACAATAAACGTGCTGCAGATCGTTACATTGTGCAGGAATTAATACACAGTTGACCGACAATAAACGTGCTGCAGTTCATTAAATTCCCTATGAATTAATACACAGTTGACTGACAATAAACGTGCTGCAGTCCGTTACATTCCCTATGAATTAATGCACAGTTGACCGACAATAAACGTGCTGCAGATCGTTACATTGTGCAGGAATTAATACACAGTTGACCGACAATAAACGTGCTGCAGATCGTTACATTGCGCAGGAATTAATACACAGTTGACCGACAATAAACGTGCTGCAGATCGTTACATTGCGCAGGAATTAATACACAGCTGACCGACAATAAACGTGCTGCAGATCGTTACATTCCCTATGAATTAATACACAGTTGACCGACAATAAACGTGCTGCAGATCGTTACATTGTGCAGGAATTAATACACAGTTGACCGACAACAAACGTGCTGCAGATCGTTACATTCCCTATGAATTAATACACAGTTGACCGACAATAAACGTGCTGCAGATCGTTACATTGTGCAGGAATTAATACACAGTTGACCGACAATAAACGTGCTGCAGATCGTTACATTCCCTATGAATTAATACACAGTTGACGACGACAACAACGTGCTGCAGATCGTTACATTCCCTATGAATTAATACACAGTTGACCGACAATAAACGTGCTGCAGATCGTTACATTCCCTATGAATTAATACACAGTTGACCGACAATAAACGTGCTGCAGATCGTTACATTGTGCAGGAATTAATACACAGTTGACCGACAACAAACGTGCTGCAGATCGTTACATTCCCTATGAATTAATACACAGTTGACCGACAATAAACGTGCTGCAGATCGTACATTGTGCAGGAATTAATACACAGTTGACCGACAATAAACGTGCTGCAGATCGTTACATTCCCTATGAATTATACACAGTTGACCGACAATAAACGTGCTGCAGATCGTTACATTCCACATGAATTAATACACAGCTGACCGACAATAAACGTGCTGCAGATCGTTACATTCCCTATGAATTAATACACAGTTGACCGACAATAAACGTGCTGCAGATCGTTACATTGCCTAGGGCGCAGCTGATTGACAATACGCGTCCGGAGGTTACGTTCCGGAGGAAAGAATACAAAGATGACAGACCGTAAGGCCCTGCGTGTTCATATGAAAAAAAAAAAAAAAACACTTAGCTGATTGTCCGTTAACGTCTAGCGCAGTGTTACACACACACACACACACACACACACACACACACACACACACACACACACACACACACACACGCGCGCGCGCGCGCACTGACCAGCAGCACGGCAAAGTTGGTGAGGTGGTCACAGACACAGACGTCTCTGCCCAGCCTGGTCTGGTGATAGCGGCAGCAGCCCGCGGGGACCACGCCCCCTGACCTCCCGACCCCAGAAAGTCCCAGAAAACGCACGTGCTGTTGCCCGCGTGGGACTCCGGTGGCAGCGTCTGCGAGTCGGAGCCTCAGTGTTGAACGACGACGACGACGATGATGACTATGGTGAAGGTAATGATGATGATGATGACGATGGTGGTGATGATGATGAAGGAGATGATGATGAAGATGAGGATGAGGATGATGAGGATGAGGAGGAGGATGATGAGGATGATGATGATGATGATGATGATGATGATGACGACGACGATGGTGATGATGGTGATGATAATGAAAGTGATAGTGTTGATGGAGGTGAAGACAAACACAGTATTCATGATGGCGATGTCGTTACTTTGGCACAGATTAACTGATGACGATGATGATGATAATGAAGGTGGTGGTGGTGATGACGATGATAATGATGATGCTGATGGTGATGATAGTAAACAAAGATAGTATCCAAGACCATGTTGTTATCTTGACACGCACAAATGAAATCCATGGGTAACAACAGCAACAATATCAGCAGTGTTGAGCAGAAGAAGAACAAAAAGGAGAAGGAGAAGAAGAACAAGAAGAACAAGAGAAGAAGAAGAAGAAGAAGACGAAAGGAGGAGGAGGAGGAGGAGGAGAGCAGCAGCAGTAGCAGAAGAAGAAGAAGAAAAGAAAAAGGAAGAGGAGGAGGAGGAGGAGGAGGAGAGGAGAAGAAGAAGAAGAAGAAGAAGAAGGAGAACATGAAGAAGAAGAAGAAAAGGGGCAGGATAAGGAGGAGCATGGCAAATAGCCATACAACGGAAGACCCTGGTGCACAAATGCATCACTAAGAACCCAGGACATTCCCAATCATTACTGCATATCATGTCATGTTTATGCTGCAACCAAAATAGCCAGCTGAGCAGCAAGAGCCTTTTCTGGACTGTCAAACACACACGAGAAAAAACTTGACAAATCAAACCAGACATCAGCAATCGCGCGCGCGCGCGCGCGCACACACACACACACACACACACACACACACACACACACACACACACACCAGAAAGGGAAGAAAGCTGACGGCCCCACCACTGACCTGGACTGGCAGGAAGACAGTGGTGACGTTGTGGTCACCGAGGTTCACGATGGCCACACCCCCCCCACGCTGACCTTGGCGGCGATGACCTTGCTGTTGAGCACGGCCCTGGTGGGGAAGCGGTTGGGACTCTGCTCCAGGCGGCCAGATTGAAAGAGAGCCGTCTGAGCGAACACGTTCATGGACAAGCGGATGTCCTTGCCTCGGCTGACTGGGTGACCAATCGGTATGTCAAAGGGTTCGGTTAATGAGTGATCGATCGGTCAGCCTGCAGGTCAGTGAACGGGCCAATCGGTCCGTGTTAACTAAAAGATGTTCCATTGCGTGTTTGATTTTGAGATTAGATTTTCATTTCGTTAATTGTTGTTGTTCTTACAGATCTTACCATTTTGTTTTGATTTTTGCTTATTTCTGTGTTTCATATCATGTCTCAACTTACATCGTTATCATTATTATTGTCATTATCATCACTATCATCGTTACCATTACTTTATTCATCTACTTTTTTTTTTTAAACGCAGACTTTAAAAGATGGATGCCCAGATATAACTGAGAAGTTGCGAGATATGTAATCAACTTCACGGATAATCAAATCATACAAACCAAATTTAAAAAATCACAATAACAGTGACATCCTGTGGGAAATACAAAAATGCACATACTGAGCACAAACCACACAACGCAAACAGAACCCAAAACAGAAGTCAGTGAGATGAAAAAATAGCTAGTAGTTTTTTTCTCCGAGAATAGACGTCAGTTTTCTTTTCAAAGACTGACTTGAATCTAAATCATCAGATTTACCACTTTGAATCCTGCGGATAAAAGACCCGGGCAGAAAGATGGCGGCGTCCGTGTCTGTGTAGGAGGGCTGGTAGGTCTCAAACAGAGACACCAGATCCTTGGAGTCCAAAACAGGCACCGGCTCTTCCCCGTCCAGCAGCAGCTCCAGACCCACGATGACGTCACCGGTGACGCGACTGAGGTCCCAGACCTCCAGGGCGGTGGAGTCGGACACCACGCGCACGTCAGGGGCGTCCTCATCCAGCTCGATCTTGTCTCCCAGCTGGTCAATGGCTCTGAGGATTCTGTGGGAAAACAATCAGGGAGGTCAGTCCACCTGAGGTCATCGTCCAGCTCGATCTTGTCTCCCAGCTTGTCAATGGCTCTGAGGATTCTGTGGAAAAACAATCAGGGTGGTCAGTCCACCTGAGGCCTGCGTCCTCTGCCCATAGTGCTGTCGTTTCTCACCTAGTTCCTGGCAGTCACTTCACAGAAATCAGTTGGGGGAAAACTCTACGTCTTTGTTCCTTGGAATTAACATGAATATCGAAAGCAGTTTTATCTGACAAAGCGAACACACCAAAGAGGCAAAATTTTGCACTGGGATGACAACTTGTCTCTACTATGACTCAATTAATCAGATAGAAGGTGATAAAGTAAATAAATAAAAAAAAAAAAACACTGGCAATTTTTTAACAGAAAAGAAAACGTGGATTCCGAGCATAAAATGCGTTCATGTTCAATTATTTTTTGTGTGTGGGGAGAGAGAGAAGGGACGGAGAGGGAGAGGAGGGGGAGGCAGCAGGGAGTGATGTGTGTGTTTGTAGAGGGACGGGTGAAGGAAGGTGAGAAGATGGAAATGAGGTGTGCGCGCGCGCCTGCGTTCGTGTGTGTGTGTGTGTGTGTGTGTGTGTGTGAGTGTGTGTGTGTGTGTGTGTGTGTGTGTGTGTGTGTGTGTGTGTGTGTGTGTGTGTGTGTGTGTGTGCGCGCGCGCGCGTATGTGTGTGTGTGTGTGTGTGTGGTGTGTGTGTGTGTGTGTGTGTGTGCGTACGCGTGTGAGCGCGCGCGCGCGCGCGTGTGTGTGTGTATGTATGTGTGTGCGTGTCTGTCTGTCTGTCTCTCTGTCTGCCTGTGGGTGTACGAGCGTGCGCCTGTATAAAATACATGACTTGCTGTCAGGATACTTGTGTGGAGATAAGTGAGATTACAGCCTTCGTTTGAATTAAGAATACTATCCAGAGTCGGAATTTGATTTCACATGATGTTTTCTTCTTCTCTCGTTTGCCGCCTGGCAGATTGTGTTGGACCCTGTAAGCCAGCTGAAACCACGCTAGAAACGAACGACATCAAAACGACACTCCCACCCCCGCACCCCCCATCCCCCCACCTCCCATCCTTCTGCCCTCGAGGGCAAGAAAAGATTGCATGAGATGGGCGTACCAGAGAAACCAAATGTGGTACCTGGGAGAAGTAGAGAAACCAGGGAGGGTAGCAAGAAGGGGGGGGAGAGAGGGGGGGGGGAGTCAATTCGATGATGGAGCGGCTAGCAGGGGAGACAGGGTGTGCGGTTTTGGTTGACGAAGATTTGGTGGCCGGTGGTTATGATGATGTCAGAGGAAAGAGTGAGTGACTTGCTGCCTGGCATCAAAATGGCGGGGATAGCAGAGTAAGTGACATGCTGCCAGGGATAGCAGAGTGAGTGACATGCTGTCAGGGATAGCAGAGTGAGTGACATGCTGTCAGGGATAGCAGAGTGAGTGACTTGCTGCCAGGGATAGCAGAGTGACTTGCTGTCAGGGATAGCAGAGTGAGCGACATGCTGCCAGGGATAGCAGAGTGAGTGACATGCTGCCAGGGATAGCAGAGTGAGTGACATGCTGCCAGGGATAGCAGAGTGAGTGACATGCTGCCAGGGATAGCAGAGTGACTTGCTGTCAGGGATAGCAGAGTGAGCGACATGCTGCCAGGGATAGCAGAGTGAGCGACATGCTGCCAGGGATAGCAGAGTGAGTGACATGCTGCCAGGGATAGCAGAGTGAGTGACATGCTGCCAGGGATAGCAGGGTGAGTGACTTGCTGTCAGGGATAGCAGGGTGAGTGACTTGCTGTCAGGGATAGCAGAGTGAGTGACATGCTGCCAGGGATAGCAGAGTGAGCGACATGCTGCCAGGGATAGCAGGGTGAGTGACTTGCTGCCAGGGATAGCAGGGTGAGTGACATGCTGCCAGGCATCAAAGTGGTGGGGATAGAAGAGTGAGTGAATTGCTGCCAGGGATAGCAGAGTGAGTGACTTGCTGTCAGGGATAGCAGGGTGAGTGACATGCTGCCAGGGATAGCAGAGTGAGTGACATGCTGCCAGGGATAGCAGAGTGAGTGACATGCTGCCAGGGATAGCAGGGTGAGTGACTTGCTGTCAGGGATAGCAGGGTGAGTGACTTGCTGTCAGGGATAGCAGAGTGAGTGACATGCTGCCAGGGATAGCAGAGTGAGCGACATGCTGCCAGGGATAGCAGGGTGAGTGACTTGCTGCCAGGGATAGCAGGGTGAGTGACATGCTGCCAGGCATCAAAGTGGTGGGGATAGAAGAGTGAGTGAATTGCTGCCAGGGATAGCAGAGTGAGTGACTTGCTGTCAGGGATAGCAGAGTGAGTGACATGCTGTCAGGGATAGCAGAGTGAGTGACATGCTGTCAGGGATAGCAGAGTGAGTGAATTGCTGTCAGGGATAGCAGAGTGAGTGAATTGCTGCCAGGGATAGCAGAGTGAGTGACTTGCTGTCAGGGATCAAAGTGGCGGGGATGGTAGACGGGGAAGAAGAACGGCCACACCAATCGGATCAGATCAGTTAAATGGATTAACTGAACGTCTCTATATGATAAATGAGACTAGACAATAAACCGGTACTAAATCACTTTCACTAATTTTCATACACACTACCCATATAACCCATCAGGTCAGAGCCAATGTAGTGATGCTGAGGCCCTCATAAACGCTCGCGGGTTTTAGTCTGATGTGCCTGTGTTGCTGCCTACACTGTAACTTCTTAAAAGGAAATCTTACTGATATGAAAAGGTTATCTGTCCCCAAGTTCATATCGGAAGTTATTTAACAGTGATACGATCTTTTCTTTGCTCTAATTAAGTCAATTTTCTTCACGCAATTTCCAACTCGATTCAGTCGTCCAAAGACTCCTGAAATCCTACGACTTGTTGGTGTTGCCATCTAAGACCAGGGATGGAATCAGAAAAGAACGGGCAGGCGGGTTTGGACGGAAATGAGAGAGTGAGGCGAGAAGAATCATTCTCACCATGCTGACTGCAAATTCACGAGCGTTGTGTTTTGATACAGTTTTGAGGTCCGTAGAACATATATTTCTCAAACATTCACTTATGTCTTTTGTACTGTGTATCAAACAAACCTAATTTTGCTCTCTACCCCG
>JADBJO010011291.1:50000-65876 GCA_016801955.1 Conus betulinus
AGAGAGAGAGAGAGAGGAGAGAGAGAGAGAGAGAGAGAGAGAGAGAGAGAGAGAGAGAGTACACCGCACATAAACACAACCCATTATGTTGAGTGCATCTCTTTCTTTCTACATCTTACGCTGCCACCCTCGCTATATTGTTTACTTCCAAGAGCCCTCCGTCACCCCACTTCTATTCCCATTGTCCCTCCCCCTTCTTTAGATTTCATTGCTACCTCAACAACCACCACACACCCGCTCTCTCTCTCTCTCTCTCTCTCTCTCTCTCTCTCTCTCTCTCTCTCTCTCTCTCTCTCAACCTCTGAGATGCTCTTGAGGGTAGCGGTGGCCTCTGAGGTGTCTTCACCGTCAAACTGACAGCCCGGGGTGGGTTTGAACTCCGACCAACGAGCGCCGTACAGCTTGTCGCCTTCACAGCTCAGTCTCACGTACGGTTCCCCGTCTGCAGCGGCACGAAAGTACATGCTCATATTGGTTGTGCGTGAGTGTGTGTGTGTGTGTGTGTGTGTGTGTGTGTGTGTGTGTGTGTGTGAATCAACAGACCGCTTGGATCACAATCTTAATCTGCCATCAATACGTAAACAACTAACATTACGCTTTAGTCTCTTATCATGTCACGGGGGGCCGTATGCACGAACAGAATCATGACAACAGACTTCTCTGTGGTCTGAAGACCAAACTTACTAGATAAGCAGAAGCCAGGACTGGTGTAGACCTTTCCCAGATTCGTCTCTCGGTATTTGGTAGAGTTCGTCAGAAACTGGATCGTACACGGTTGTTGCGGGGCAAGTGTCTAAACAAACAACCAAAAATTGATCCTGAAAAGAAACATTGTACATAAATCAAGCCAGGAATAGAAAGAGGTGAAGGAAGGGAATAATTGGAAGAAAATAATAAGGAGGGACAAAAGGAAGAAATCAATTAGAGACGAAACAAAAAGACAGACAGAAATGAAAATGGACGAACAAAGACAGCGATGGAGGAGAAAAAGTTAAAATGGGATTATCATCGTCAAACCATCTTCGTCACTATCATCATCGTCAAACCATCTTCGCCACATCATCATCGTCACAACATCTTCGTCACTATCGTCATCGTCAAACCATCTTTGTCACTATCATTATCAATCAAATAAAAATGAAAATGGGATTATCATCGTCCAACCATCTTCGTCACTATCATTATCAATAAAAGGAAAATGAAAACGGGATTATCTTCGTCAAACCATCTCCGTCACTATCATTATCAATAAAATGAAAATGCGATCATGATCGTCAAACCATCTTCGTCATTATCATTATCAATACAATAAAAATGAAAATGGGATGTGATTAAAAAAGAGATTAAAAAAAACCAACAAGCTTGTTTCCCAGCTCTCTGCTCTTCAGGGTGTTCATTTTGGGCACGCTACCGTGTTATATATATATTGTGTGTGTGTAAGCGTGAGTTCTGCATGTGTTTCACGCGGCCTGTATCTTTTTACAATTTTTTTGATTTTTGGGGGGTGCGTTCAGGGAGGGTGTGTTAAGGAATGGTGTGTTGACAAGAATTTCCATTTGTGCCTGCAATTGTGTTTATGATCTCAACTTTTGAATTCAGAGTTGCTAGATGAGGTTTGCATAATATCAGCCACTTTTCTGTAGAACATAGGTTGCATTTTTAGAGAGATATGTTGTATGGTGCTGCTCTTTTTATAATTTTCCATGATATATTATAGTCTATTTTTTTATCTTTAAGTTTCCAAATGTGTTTGCTTAGTTCTGTTTTTTTTTATATTTTTCATTTTTGAAGGACTGTTTATGGTTTGCATATCTAGTTTTGAAATGGTTTGCAGTAATCCCTATGTATGTTTCTTTGTCACTATCAGTTGTTACTGTGGCTTGGTATATACAATATTATTGTAAAGGCATTTATTATTCAGGGGGCATTGATCTTTTTTTGTGCAGTTACAAGATGTCCTTTTGTTACCTTTTTTTTGGCTGTGTTGCCTTTAGTTTTTTGTTAGATGAGTCAATTATGTTTTTGAGGTTGGGCATACATGAATATGATAGCTTGACGGTGTTTTTATTGAATATTTTAGATAGTACATGTTCTTTGGAAATGATGTTATAAGAATTTTAAAGAATTCTTTTCCTACATTAGTCTTTATTCTTCCATCATATGGGGGATTATACCATATGATCTTCCTTTTCCTGTTTTTTCTTATTACTGTTCATGTTATTATCTGGGGGTTGTTGTAGTTTGTAGTTGTAGCCACTTTTTTTCAGTGCCTCTTGGTATTCAACTGCTGCACTGTTGAATACTTTCTCGTTGCATGACAGGTTAGATAGTCTTTTGTTTATGCCATTGGGTATGGTTTTTAGGATAGAAGGTGGATGGTTACTTTTGATGTCTACGTAGATGGGTGTATCATTAGTTTTTTTTTATATGGTTTGTATACATGATCATTAAGGTCTAATGTTATGTCTAGGTAGTTTACTACCTTCTTGTTGGCTTCTACTGTGATTTTTAAGTTGTGGCTTTGGAAGTTTTTTTGCAAAGTTCTTTTTTTTTCTTATTTTCAATGGTTTTTGGTTTATTGTTTAGCGCGGCGAGGCCATCGTCTCTGTACAAGCCAACCTGTTGTGACACCATGTGTTTTTTGTATATTGGATAACATAAATAGTCCAACTAGTTCAGTGTGGAAGATGTTTCGGCACCATCATATGAACCCATTGTGACATCAATGCTTTTGTATGGAGATCGCCACCCATAATAGAGAAATGAAACCTTTTGAAGACAATATGAAAAGACTAATAGCCAATATTGAATTCAGAAAATCATACAACAATTTCAAACAAAATTACAAAATGAAATAAAAACAAATTCAAAATGACAAAAAGGTATTCGTAAAGGCTGATAAGACAAGCAATTTCTATAAAATGGAACCTAATGAATACTCTCAACTCCTCAACAAAAAATATTCAGAAAAAAACTACAAAAAAACGGATCAAACCACATATGACAGCATTTAATGATAGGATAGGAACAACAACAGCAATAAAAGAAGCTTTTATAACACTTAAAGATCACAAACCTAATTTCCCCAACAACCCAACATGTAGATTAATAAACCCATCCAAGTCTGAATTAGGCAAAATAAGCAAAAAAATTCTGGAAAAGTCTATAGAGGACATAAAATCAAACACTGAATACAACCTTTTGGAAAAAGCTACGAAGTTATCCAATGGTTCAAGGAAATTAACAAACAGAAAAACACAGTGTTCATCACTTTTGACATAGTGGATTTTTTATCCATCCATAGATGAGGAATTGCTTACCAAAGCTTTAAAATTTGCTAACAAATATACAAACATAACAGAGCTGAGATGGAAATCATCTTCCACACTAAAAAAAAAAACTCTACTCCACAGCAGTAATGATACTTGGACAAAAAAAAACCAGCAATAATTCCACATTTGATGTCACAATGGGTTCATATGATGGTGCCGAAACATGTGAACTAGTTGGACTATTTATGTTATCCAATATACAGAAAACACTTGGTAAACAGGTTGGCTTGTACAGAGACGATGGCCTCGCCGCGCTAAACAATAAACCAAAAACCATTGAAAATAAGAAAAAAGAACTTTGCAAAATCTTCCAAAGCCACAACTTAAAAATCACAGTAGAAGCCAACAAGAAGGTAGTAAACTACCTAGACATATTAGACCTTAATGATCATGTATACAAACCATATAAAAAACCTAATGATACACCCATCTACGTAGACATCAAAAGTAACCATCCACCTTCTATCCTAAAAACCATACCCAATGGCATATAACAAAAGACTATCTAACCTGTCATGCAACGAGAAAGTATTCAACAGTGCAGCAGTTGAATACCAAGAGGCACTGAAAAAAAGTGGCTACAACTACAAACTACAATACAACCCAGATAATAACATGAACAGTAATAAGAAAAACAGGAAAAGGAAGATCATATGGTATAATCCCCATATGATGAAGAATAAAGACTAATGTAGGAAAAGAATTCTTAAAATTCTTATAACATCATTTCCAAAAGAACATGTACTATCTAAAATATTCAATAAAAAAAACACCGTCAAGCTATCATATTCATGTATGCCCAACCTCAAAAACATAATTGACTCATCTAACAAAACTAAAGGCAACACAGCCAAAAAGGGTAACAAAAGGACATCTTGTAACTGCACAAAAAAGATCAATGCCCCCTGAATAATAAATGCCTTTACAATATATTGTATACCAAGCCACAGTAACAACTGATAGTGTGACAAAGAAACATACATAGGGATTACTGCAAACCATTTCAAAACTAGATATGCAAACCATAAACAGTCCTTCAAAATGAAAAATATAAAAACCAAACAGAACTAAGCAAACACATTTGGAAACTTAAATAAAAAAATAGACTATAATATATCATGGAAAATTATAAAAAGAGCAGCACCATACAACAATATCTCTAAAAAATGCAACCTATGTTCTACAGAAAAGTGGCTGATATTATGCAAACCTCATCTAGCAACTCTGAATTCAAAAGTTGAGATCATAAACAATTGCAGGCACAAATGGAAATTCTTGTCAACACACCATTCCTTAACACACCCTCCCTGAACGCACCCCCAAAAAAAATCAAAATTGTAAAAAGATACAGGCCGCGTGAAACACATGCAGAACTCACGCTTACACACACACAATATATATAACACCGGTAGCGTGCCCAAAATGAACACCCTGAAGAGAGCAGAGAGCTGGAAACAAGCTTGTTGGTGTTTTTTAATCTCTTTTTTAATCATACATACATACATACATACACACACACATATATATATATATATATATATATATATATATATATATATATATGTGTGTGTGTGTGTGTGTGTGCGTGCGTGCGTGCGTGTGTGAAGGGGAGGGGTGTATGGCGGAGCGAGAACAAGTACCTTTTCCAAATATGCCCTCACTTACCGATGCTTCTCACTTCCAAAGTGCTCAGGTCGAGGTCGAGTTCGGTCCTTTCAATTAACGTCCTGAAACTGTCTGCGATGACTTTCTCTGCTGACACAGCAAGTTGGGACCGGCGTCGTCACCCTCACCATCCTGCAGCTGGAAGACCAGAAGGTCCACGATGGTCCTTTCGCTGCAACAGTAGTGCCGGTCAACTCATTTCTTCGTAACGTCGCCAGTTTTAAGCGCACAAACTCCCTTTCATGTCTTTTGCGTGGGGCTTAAATGTTCTTTCTAAATTTTAATAAGTTTTAATGTATGATAACTACGGGTGAAGTCACAAAACATAAAGATAATTGTTGAAGTACTGAGGCGCCAGGTGAGCGTACAAACACTCAAATAACATACCTCGGCCTTTCGGTCTTCCTCGGGTAGAACATGCACAAACAACAGAAACAGACGTACAGAGGTGATAAAACATACACGTGAACAAATTCTCAGTCACTGTGAAAACGACTTAACAGGATGAACCCGGGAGGGGGCGAGGGGAACAGGAAAAATGGGGTAAAAAAAAGGACGACGTTGAAATAGAGGTATCAACTCTTTCGCTGACAGTGATGGAAATAACCGCGATCCGTATTGTGAAGGGAATCCGTTTTTCGTGCCTGACTAGAGGTGACCTTCGTTTCCAGGAGAAAACCTCCTTACACTTCTGTCTTTATGGTGTTTTCTTCCCTTTCCTTTCTTTCTTTCTTATCCTTCTCGAGTCTCCCTAGGAGACTGCTGGGGTTGCCATGTTTTCACGGTAGCGCGGAGGCTACCACACATGTTGTAAGTGGTATTCTACAGTAGACACCATAGCTGGACTGCTACACAGCCACGACTGACCACACGTCCACTGAAAAGTTTGCATCCAGAAGAGGAAAATCGACCCTGTACGGGCATTGACAGCTGGTTCAGAGGGTCGATTCTGGACTGTGGTAGACAGGTTGGGCCTGTTCAAAACACACACACCTCAAAGTTTTCCATGTTGACTGGGTTGTTGTTTCTTACGCTTTAAACGCCGTGCTTTTCTTTCAAACTTCTCCTCTTCTCTCCGTTCAGCTCTTTGCTGGAAAATCGCTGATAAACCATTTTCGTGAGTGACCAAAAACTTCTTTTTTTACCTACAGTGTTTTCCCCGTTACTTGTTTACCAAAACAGACATTACATTTAAACTAAACCATGATCTACCAAACACCATCGTATCATGATTATATTTCCCAAACGTCCTCCCCAGCAATTTCCTAGAAGGAAGAGCTCAGCTGTCCTTTCTTTGACACCAGATTTCAATCAACAAAAAAAAAAACTATTTTAGGCCACCTCTCCACGTCTGTCCCCAAAATGGACAACAGCTAATCTGACTTTGATGTGCTCTCTCTCTCTCTCTCTCTCTCTCTCCTCTCTCTCTCTCTCTCTCTCTCTCTCTCCCTCCCTCTCTCTCCCTCTCTCTCTCCCTCCCCCCCCCCTCTCTCTCTCTCTCTTACACACACACACACACACACACACACACACACACACACACACACACACACAGGGAGGGAGAGATACATACAGATGCATGCATACATACATGAACAGTGAGAGAGACTATAGACCATAAACTAAAATTTTCTTTTTAAAAAAAAGAAACTTCAAATAAGGTAGGGAATAGTAAACAACGACAAGGTAAGGTAACTCTTGCTCCCATGATGACGTGATTACACACCTTTAACTCCGAACGAAAGCCGTTTCCTGGTTTGTTCTGTGTGCTCTGTGTTGGTACTTCTGCTAGGCGAGTTGGTGTCGTATGCGACATTCATTTGTAGTTGTGGGCGTGTATCTATATAATAATCATAATAATGATAATAGTAATAATAATAACGATGATGATAATGATAACAACAATAACAAACCATTTTCAAAGCGCCTTGCCAGAGGTTCTAGGCGCTGACAATCCACACTCTCGTGTAGGCTTACACAACGGGCTGCCTACTGGGTAGTGCCGACTGAAGAGCTGCTTGCCGGCGCTTCATTCAGTCGTTTCCCGTGTGTTTCCAGTCAATATTGTTCACTCAATTTCCTTATTTTCTTCATTCATTCTTTCAATTTCTCTTACGCCGGGTCCATACTATGTGTAACATGTCATCCATATCAAAAGCCAAACTGGCCTTCTCTTCCGAAAGTTGGAGATCGGATTTTACGTGTGTGCAAGAACTCTTTGGGAGATGGAGTCAGAAACAATGCTAACTCCGAGGGAAATATCCCCTTGTACCGAAACGGCCCGGCGGAGATTTGAACTCGCAACCCCAGAATCATCAAGATTACGAGTCCGGTGCTCTACCAACTGAAGACTCAAGAGTCACGACACGTGTTCGTTGTTCACTGTTTAAGAAAAAAAAGGATTCTCACCTTTCTGGTGGCACCCAGCTCCGGCCGGTACCGTACAAGCCGATGATTGAGTTCAAGTCGGGAGAAGGGCGAGCCTATCTGTCCTGTGAATGCGTCTTCTAGGCCGAAGAGAGACTGCAGGATCAGGAAGGGCCGGATCGGAAATGTGGACGACATAGCGATGCTCACTGCGTATATCTTCTCACCTGTGGTGTCAGATTCCGTTACACACACACACACACACACACACACACACACACACACACACACACACACACACACACACACACACACACACATGCAAGCACACACACACACACACACACACACACACACACACACACACGCGCCCGCGCGCACGAATAAAGCCTGAAGAATACCTTGTGGCGAAAGCTTGGATCAATAAAATCATCCCGAAAGATGTTTAACTTGTTTTAGTTTATATATATATATATATATATATATATATATATATATATAATATATATATAAGGGCATATGTGTGTGTGTATGTGTGTGTGTGTGTGTGTGTGTGTGTGTCTCTCTCTCTCTCTCCTCTCTCTCTCTCTCTCTCCGCCAGTCCCTTCAACTTAATTCTCTCTTTCTCCACACCCTCCTCTCTCTCTCTGTGCCAGTCCCTTCATCCTTAATTATCTCTCTTTCTCCACCAGACACTCTCTCTCTCTCTCTCCCTCCCCCACTCTCTTTCTCTCTCTCTCTCTCTCTCTCTCTCTCTCTCTCTCTCTCTCTCTCTCTCCCTCTCTCCTTTTCTTTCTCTCTCTCTCTCTCTCTCTCTCTCTCTCTCTCTGTGCCAGTCCCTTCATCCCTAATTATCTCTCTTTCTCCACCAGGCTCTCTCCCTCTCCTCTCTCTCTCTCTCTCTCTCTCTCTCTCTCTCTCTCTCTCTCTCTCTCTCTCTCTCTCTCTCTCTCTCATCTTTCCTTTCCTCTCTCTCTCTCTCTCAGTACCAGTCCCCTTCATCTCTGATTCCTCTCTCTCTCTCTCTCTCTCTCTCTCTCTCTCTCTCTCTCTCTCTCTCTCTCTCTCTCTTCTAGGCAATGAAAATAAACCATTGTCCATTTCCCTTTCTCTCTCCCACGTCCTCGTTAACTCTCTCTCTCACTCTCTCCCTCTCAGGCCCTTCCTTCTTAACTCTCTCTCTCTCTCTCTCTCTCTCTCTCTCTTGGAGTGGCTTCCCTTGTCTGGCTCCCAGCAAGACGTATTTCAAGCAACCCCAGTAACATCTGTCAACATCACCTGTGAATTGTTCAACATGCCTGCTGAAAGTCTGTCATGTACTTCGAAAGCCACACGCAATGCTGCGCTGCAGGAGATGACACTGTCCTCGTTAAAAAAATTGAGGGCCGTGGTAAACAGTCGTCATTCTCCGGTTTACAACGATTTCCGACCAGCCCCCTGCGACTCGAACGGACAACCAAAGCTTGGTGTATCGACAGAAATGCCCGTCACAAGTGAACAGGGACAAACACAGAGCTGAGGCCCACAGAGCGAGACAACAGACACAGATAAGTGAACGTTCATCTTCTCCGCCGGATTTGTTTCTGCCGACGCCACCGAGCCTTTTTCATGTTGACACATCTGACAACAACCAACTAACCAGCGGTGATGTATTTCTGTGTGATAACCCCACCACCCCTCTGTGTCCCAGCCTGCGCGAGATACACGGCACAATGACATCCAACAGGATATCGACATGGGTCGTTGTGAAAAACAGTCGGAAACAATGGCACACCATGAAGCCTCCTTGCTGGACATCGGGCCTGTTGAACCTTGCGTTGGTCAAGACTGTGTCGTGCCTTGTGTTGATCAAGACTGTGTCGTGCCTTGTGGTGATCAAGACTGTGTCGTGCCTTGTGGTGATCAAGACTGTGTCGTGCCTTGTGGTGATCAAGACTGTGTGGAGCCTTGTATGGTGACGACTGTGTGAAGCCTTGTAGACTGTGTGGAGCCTTGTTTTGATCAAGACTGTGTCGTGCCTTGTGTTGATCAAGACTGTGTCGTGCCTTGTGTTGATCAAGACTGTGTTGTGTCGTGTCTTGTGTTGATTAAGACTGTGTCGTGCCTTGTGTTGATCAAGACTGTGTTGTGTCGTGTCTTGTGTTGATTAAGACTGTGTCGTGCTTTGTGTTGATCAAGACTGTGTCGTGCCTTGGGTTGATTAAGACCTTGTCGAGCTTTGTGTTGATTAAGACTGTGTCATGCCTTGTGTTGATCAAGACTATGTCGTGCCTTGTGTTGATCAAGACTGTGTGTTGTGTCGTGTCTTGTGTTGATTAAGACTGTGTCATGCCTTGTGTTGATCAAGACTATGTCGTGCCTTGTGTTGATCAAGACTGTGTTGTGTCGTGTCTTGTGTTGATTAAGACTGTGTCGTGTCTTGTGTTGATTAAGACTCTGTCGTGCCTTGTGTTGATTAGAGACTGTGTCGTGCCTTGTGTTGATCAAGACTGTGTCGTGCCTTGTGTTGATCAAGACTGTGTCGTGCCTTGTGTTGATCAAGACTGTGTTGAGTTTTGTGACGTGGTGGAATGTGAGCACGACCCGATGTCTGTTACCTAACGAGACTGCCAGGCAGCACAAAACTCAAGATGCCGAAGCAAATGAGAGCGATCGTGATACTGAGAGTACAGATGATCCCAAAGACATTTCTTGGCTGAAACAGCCACAGAGAGATCCTTCACACGGTGTGACAATCAGTGACATTTTGACATAGCTACAGGAGATGAAAAGGAACATGGACAGCTTTGGCTGTTCTCACAGGGGCCACGTAAAGGCGACTTCCAGCGACAGCACAGCTGTTACACGCCGAAATCCTGGTGACTGTGGGTGAACTTGTTTCCAGTTGTATTGACAGTCGTCTTCGTGTTGCATTTCTTCAGCGATGTGGTTTTTGCCACTGCGATGTTGTTTTGTCTCTGACATGAATCCGTTGTATTCATTCTTTGACAGCTATCTTGTGAATACCCCATCCCCAATCCCCCTTAAGAATGGGTTTTGTAAGCTTATCTCAATAAACCATTCATTCATTCATCTCTCTCTCTCTCTCTCTCTCTCTCTCTCTCTCTCTCTCTCTCTCTCTCTCTCTCTCTCTCTCTCAGTGTCCCACCTTCCTTCCGTCTATCCCCCTCCCTTGGTGCAGGTAGCGGCCAATACCAACCACCACCCCCTCCCCCCACACACACACACACACACACACACACACACACACACACACACACACACACACACACACACACACCACCTCACCCGTTGTTCGGACGAACACTCGCCCGGACCGATTAACTTGTCCAGTCTGGAGGTCGTTGATCTCACACCAGTAATAGTCCGTCATGTTCCGGACGTTCCCGTCACCGGGCCTCCCTGACCGTTCCTCAGCCCCAGGCTGATCCTGACGGACGTATTCCGGGCTTCCTCCGCCACTGCCTGGCTCCACGGCCAGGGTCCAGACCCACGAGAGGCGGGTACTGCTTCAGAGGGACCCCGCTCTTCACCAGGGTCATCGTCTGCAGACCTGGCGTCAGCTGGCCGTAGTAGGCGCAGGACAGCATGGGACTGAAGTCGGCGCCTGGGAAGCTGAACCCGACGGGAACCGAGACCTGCCTGTCGTCACTTCCTGCGATGGCTTCGATCTTGAAGGGGAAGGGCTGAGTTTCCGAGGGGTCGACGACGTCCATGCTCAGTGTTCCAACCCCTGTGATCACAAAACGGCACGTTCACAGACTCCTGAACCGACACGGCTTTTGTTTTTGTTTTTGTTTTGTTTGGTTGTTGTTGTTGTTGTTGTTTGTTGTCTGGTAAACAGCCAGATCGGACGGAGACCGCGACACGGGCAGTGCGTTATCTCCACCACCCTCTGTTCGGAGTCATGCACCACAAGGTAGTGGTGGTGTAGCTGGCGAACAATGCCAAAAGGTTCTGTATACAGGAGCAGGCGAATCATTAGCAACACCAGCACCAGCACCAGCAGCAGCATCACCATAAGTTTGTAGTAGTAGGAGGAGGAGTAATAGTAGAAGTGGTAGTAGTAGTAGTAGTAGAAGATGGAGGAGGACGGACGAGGACGAGGCGAGTATTAGTAGTAATAGTAGTAGTTGTAGAATTGCTCTATACTAAAGAACTGTTTGTGCTGCTACTGTCTTTCAGATTGGGACGTTCTTAATGCTGCTACCTTTTAGTTAGGGAAATTCGTTATGTTGCTGGCTTGTTCATTTGGAAACCCTTCACGCTGCCATCTCTTAGTCTGGGAAATTCTCCGTTTTTTTTTTTTTTTTTTTTTTTTTTTCTATTTCTTGGACTTGGAAACTCTCCAGGTTGTTATCTGTTAGTTTGCGGCAGTCTTCATGTTGTTTATCTGTTCTCTGCGTGTCCTTATCCCTACCTCTGGAGATCTCTTCATGTTGCTATGTTTTAGTCTGGGAAACTATTCATGTCGCTTTTGTGTTATTTTGGAAAACTTTTTGTGCTGCCATCTTTAAGTTTGGAGAACTTCTCAGTTTGCTGTCTTTCAGTTTGAATTACTTTTCGTGCTGCGGTCCCTAGATCTGGCGAACTCTTCGTGTTGCTGTTCTTTATGTCCATGCTGCAGTCCGTAAGGTTGGCATACATCTTCATGTTGTTGTCCCTAAGCTTTGGAGAACTCTTCGCGTGGCTGTCTCCTAGTTTGATGAAATGTTCGTGTTGCTATTCCTAAGACTAGGAAACTCTCCAGGTTGCTATTTTAAATTGAGGAACTCTTCATGTTGTCATCCCTCACGTTAGGGAACTCTTCATGTCGTCATCCCTAACGTTGGGGAACTCTTCATGTTGTCATCCCTAACATTAGGGTACTCTTCGTGTCGTCATCCCTAACGTTGGGGAACTCTTCATGTTGTCATCCCTAACATTAGGGAACTCTTCGTGTCGTCATCCCTAACGTGGGGGAACTCTTCAAGTCGCCATTCCTAACGTTGGAGAATTCTTCATGTCGCCATCCGTAACGTTGGGGAACTCTTCATGTCGCCATTCCTAACGTTGGGGAACTCTTCATGTCGCCATTCCTAACGTTGGAGAATTCTTCATGTCGCCATTCCTAACGTTGGGGAACTCTTCACGTCGCCATTCCTAACGTTGGGGAACTCTTCACGTCGCCATTCCTAACGTTGGGGAACTCTTCACGTCGCCATTCCTAACGTTGGGGAACTCTTCACGTCGCCATTCCTAACGTTGGGGAACTCTTCATGTCGCCATTCCTAACGTTGGGGAACTCTTCATGTTGTCATCCCTAACGTTGGGGGAACTCTTTATGTCGCCATCCCTAATGTTAGGGAACTCTATATGTTGCCATCCCTAAAGTTAGGGAACTCTTCATGTCGCCATCTCAACGTTGGGGAACTCTTCACGTTGCAATCCCTAACGTTGGGGGAACTCTTTCATGTTGCCATCCCTAACGTTGGGGAACTCTTCATGTTCCTAGTCTTAAGTTTGGCGACCTCTTCATGATGCTATCCCTAACATTGTGGAATTCTTCGTGTTGCTGTCTGCTAGTTTTGGGGAGTTCTTCCTATTGCCATCCCTAAGTTTGTAAACTCATACTGCTGTTCTTTCGTTCGGGAATTCATGTTGCTGTTCCTTGGTTTGCTATCCCCACGTTTAGAACACTGTATTGCAGTCTATATGTGTGGGAATATTCCTTGCTACTGCCCTTGTCTTGAAGAATTCTTTGTGTTGCTATTCACGCGTTTGATATCTCTTCACTCCAGTGTCTTTAGCGTAGAAGAGGTTTTCTTGTCACTATCCTTAAATTTGGAAAATGTTCATTTTGTTATTCCTGAGCACGAAAACCACTCGTGTTGTTATTTCCCAAATTTTCTAACTCTTCATGGAAGACTTTCTTGTGCTCCCTTCCTTGTCTGGTCAACTGCTGTTCCCGAGTTTGGACAACTCTCTTTTGTTTAGGGAAGTTGATGTGTCACAAAATCTACGTTTGAAAAGCTTTGTTTGTCGCTATCCCAAAGTTTGAGAAATTGTTCACATTGCTTACTGGTCCTTCACCTTGAGGAACACTCCGAGTTGTTATCCCAAAGAATTAAGATGCTTTTTCTATCCCTATCACCAAGGTTGTGGACGTTCCCGTCTTGCTATCCCAGTGTCTAGGGATTTCTTCATGTTTGCTCTCAATTATTTGTTTAACTTTTTCTTTTGCTATTACCAAATAATTCAGAAACTCGTTGTGCTACTACCCTCGAGTTTGGGATTTTTTTTCATGCTGCTATCACCGAATCTCGGGAACTTGTCATGACACTTTCCCAAATTTGGGAACTCTTCATGATGCTATCACTTATTTTAGGAAATGTTTCATGCAACTATCACCAAAGTTTGGAAGTTTCCATGTTACTGTCACCAAATCTGAATCACGAGACAGCAGTGGTATAATCATTGCAGTACAATCAGGCCTGACCATCTTTTTGCCCGAAATATACTTAGAAAACAATGAATGAAAGCAATATAATAACATCAACGACAAAAAAGTACAACAACAACAACAACAACAGCAGCAACAGAGACAGCAGCAGCAGCAGCACAAGCGAACCAAATGCCAGTATGTCAAGAGAAAGACAAATAGAAAGAAGCGGCGTGGCACCTGGCAGAGACACGTCACTCTGGCAGACGTAGAAAGGCAGCAGGGCCGAGCACTCCCAGGGAAAGGACGTCACCGGTGTCCATGCTGATGGCCAGGCACTCTCTTCCTCCCTCTGCCTCGCTCCGTGCCACCCACGCCAGTTTGTTTTGCCACACGGGCTCTTTTTGTGCTTGACCTGCACATTCACACAGCCAATTCATCAGTATTTGAGCAACAACAGAAGAAAATGGTTCCATTTGTTTAGGGCCCGAAGCTTCGTTCAACAGATCAAGACACTGCAAACTGAAGTCATACAAATATTTTTGGGTTTATCATCAACTTATCAGGATTCTACTGCTTTCTTTCCGGTCCAGTCCTCTATGCCTCTCCACTGAGCGTCCTCGTACACAGCTACACCCATGACACATCCTGTCACTGAGGTAACCATTGAGGAGAGACTGCAATGCTTTTAGTCACTTCGATGCTGTTCAGTGGTGCTTATTCTGAACCAGCAGACAACGGCAAGAAAAGTGAAAGATTTTTAAAAAAAAAAAGAAAAAAAAAGACACCACCCAAAGTGCAGGTAGGACCCCAGAGAAGCACTGTCCTCAACTGCCGAACAAAAACCCGCCGGGAGCAGTCCTGCACCACCCTTGGAAGCCTGCGCTGTGTTCACCTAGGGTGCAGGCTCGCACAGAACATTCCATCAACACACGTGAAGGGACATAACTGCTCCCTGGCAGAGGCCTTTGTGTGATGGTCACCGGATGTGGACATGACAGAACCTCCACGGGAGCGTTCCCACGGGTGCACCAGCCCACATTTTATGACTGTAGAGCCCACCGGCAAAAAAAAAAAAAAAAAAAAAAAACTCCACCACCCAAGCAACTGCCGCGTGTATCCTGTAGCCTCACTCGTTGCTGTTGCGTTGACAGGAGATGACAGTACACGACAAAGCTTTCGCCATGAGGTCTGAAGAGTCAGCTACTAAGCCCCCTATCTATGCAACAATCATTTAGTTTGCGGGACGAATGAGCGCCCGATCCAAAAGGAGACCGCCATCACTCCAACTATCGATAGTCACACACACACACACACACACACACACACACACACACACACACACACACAGAGTGACACACACGTATACACACACACACACACACACACACACACACACACACACGCACGGACGCACGCACGCACGGACGCACACACACACACACACACACACACACACACACACACACACACAGATCGACAGAAAGAGAAAACAGAGACACAGAGACAGACAGACAGACAGACAGACAGAGAGAGAGTCAGAGATAGTGAGCGAGTCACTGACAGACAGACAGAGACAGACACAGAGAGAGACAGAGTCAGCGACAGACAGTGAGACAGTGGTAGAGACAGACAGACAGACAAAAAGACTCGGACAGACTCACTCATATTTTGAACAATGGCGGTAACAATCAAGCTCCCGAGATAGGAGTCCGAGTCCGCTTCGCTGCGGTACAGCGTCCTGGGTGGACGGCCGCTCCGGGCCTTGGCTCTGCAGCGAGCCTCTGCCGTGGCCTGGTCCACACCCTCCTGCCCGTAGCTGAAGCAGCCAGGAATGCTGAGGTGCCCGAATTCATCCCTCTCGCAGAACGTGTTCACTGCACAGGCAAAAGCGTGCGTGATTCCGCGAACGTCTCAGTCCCCTATACATGTCGTTACAATGTCTCGCTTTGTCGCAATCATGACAAAATGAGTTGGTTTTTTTTTTTTCCCTACGATTTACCGCGCGATTCGTAACGTATCGTTGTGGGAGATGAATCATATGGTGAGACAGGATTCTTGTGAGTGACGTTCGACTCCAATCGTTGGTCA
>JADBJO010011292.1:2500-10000 GCA_016801955.1 Conus betulinus
TCGAATATGTGGTATCTACAACACGCTGATCCTGAAATATACCTGTTTACATTGCCAATGTTTACTCTTTATCTCTTATTTCACGACTTAAAATGCAGCCTGAAACTAGCAGTTGAAAAATTAGTAGGAAGGGAATATAAACTGTTCTTACTGTTTTGAATATAAAGTGTCCCGAACATTCGTGTAATAATTTACTCAGTATTTGTGTGTGTGTGTGTGTGTGTGTGTGTGTGTGTGTGTGTGTGTGTGTGTGTGTGTTCACGCGCGCGTGTGCATGCGTGCGTCCGCCTACGCCTCTCTCCTAGGAAAACCTCAACTGGCAGGTTTGGGACTGAGATGAGAGAACTGTTCAGTTTCTCTAGAGAGGTTCATCAGCACACGTACCACAGTAGGAGTTAAGAGAGCACGGCTGGATCTCTTCGTTCAGAAGCAGGTTTGGGGTAAACTAGAGAGTATTTTAAGAGACCTGCAATGGCCAGAAATTTGTCGATCTGCGCCAGAAGTGTGACACGAAATAAAACGTGTGGGAGCAAGTGTTAACCTACTTGTTTATTGTTTAAAACGTGTTCGTTATTTTGACTTGACTCGTTCTTCATGGAGCGTCTGCACTGTGGAAAAGCCGTCTGTTTCTCACACATTGAAGGCACTGAACAATTACAGAGCATTGCTTAAGACTGGGAGTGGATCCTCTCTGAGACTGACTAAGAGCCTGCTCATATTTGACCTTTAATCAATTTTGTTGTTGTTGTTGTACTCCCAATTCTTATGGAACAGGGGAGTACGTTACAATGGGAATGAAGAAGTGCTGTCTGTCAGTCTGTCTGTGTGTATGTCTGTCCGTGGTCAAAATGTGTTCCACTTGCTCCAGACAAAACTTCTGGGCCGATCTTTCTGAACATTTGTAAGTATGTTCATTATGGGTCACGGATGATGCCCGATGTTTTCTTTCACCAGAACAGCCGTACTAACGGCTATAACGGCCCAAAACGTTTTTCTTCCTTATGGAATATCTCCGAAAGTACTTCGCCGATTTCTTATCTCAGTGACGAAACACATTATGACGCATGTTTGATTGTGACGTTTCTTTTAATTATGACGCAAGTTTGATTGTGATTTTTGTTTTTGTTTGTTTTGTTTTTTTTTTACACGCGCATTCAAGATAGATATAAACTGGGAGTACGTTTATATATGCTATGCATCTTGTCTTTCCTTATGAGAGATCATTGGATTCAGGACCGAACAACAACGCGAAAGAGCATAATGTCCCCAATTTCCCCCTCCACTTCCCCGTCCCCTGCAACACCAGTTCCCACCCAGCCCCAAATAAATAAACAACACCCCTTCCCCCAAAACTACACAAAAAATGCAAACAAAAAGAGATCACACACACGCGCGCATGCATGCATGCATGCACGCTCACACGACAGAGAAAGACAGTGGGGGGACATTAGTGGGGATTAGGAAGAGAGAGAGAGGGAGAGAGAGAGATAGGGAGAGACAGACAGACAGAGAGAGACAGAGACTAAGTGAGAGAGAGAGAGAGAGAGAGAGAGAGGAGAGAGAGAGAGAGAGAAGACAGACAGACACACAGACAGACAGACAGAGACAGACTGACAGACAGACAGACAGAGGCATGCCATGACCTGATCCTTTCTGGGCCAGGGCATCAGTCCCTCTGCTGAAATGACCGATACGAGGGACGGAAGGCAAGATGGAGCGGAGAGAAACGTGGAAGGGATCTTGTTGGGGAAGGGATTTCCACTGGGTCGCACGCCTCGTTACCCAAGACACGCATGACTATGACGGCTATACATCACCCTCTCAGGACCGATCTTTCCATCACCACCACCCCTCTGGCCCCCTCCTTCCACCCTCTGGCCCCTTTCACTCCGCACCACCCCTCTGGCCCCCTCCTTCCACCCTCTGGCCCCTTTCACTCCGCACCACCCCCTCTGGCCCCTCCTTCCACCCGCTGGCCCCATCACTCCTCCATATCGTGCCTCACCACCAGCAAAAAATGGAGGACAGGTCGAATGGTCTCGTGGCTCATTTGCAGGCACTTGAAGCATAGAATCGGGTGTTAAATCCATAATTTTAAAATGTCTGATTCCTGTGCACATACACGAAGACATTCGTGCATTCCCTTTCATACCCCCTACCACATCTCCTCTCCCATCTCTGACAGGCACCTCTATTTCCAGATACATAAAGGCATATTTCATGACCACCCAGACACTCTTTGCTTCTTTGATATTTTGAAATGATACACAGTGCAATTTGCAATGAAATGTTTTGTTTTAATTGAAAAAAAAATAATAGGACGGTGAATAGAAAGTAAAGAAAGAAAAACGTTCTCTTTTTTTTTTCTAGTACTGTAGTAGTGTATACAATTGCCTTCTTTGTCCGTCTAGGACGTTCAAAACTGTGTAATTTGATGTATACTGGCACTTTTTTGGTTGTATCTTTTGCATTTTATTTTAGATGACCGATATGACAGATTTCTCTGTGGGAAGCTCAGACTGCGCCCTCTGGGGTAAATGTGTTGCCATTGATATGTGCTGCCCGTACTTGTTCTCTCGCTCCGCGTCAGGTTTTGTTGATCTATCATGTGGATTTTCGTAAGAATTTCGGCAAGGGACACCTTTTCTTTGTCTTAATTTCTCATACAAACTGTAAGTGCATGATGCACAGAGGACTATGGTGATCGTGTCATCTGAAGGATTAGCACTCAGGCCTAGTGGAAAGGGGGAAGACGACGAAAACCCGCACTGTGGGAGAACCGAATCACAGGCACGAGATTCTCTGCCCAGGAGAGTCCGGTATTATCACTGGGCGAATTTTCCGCCACGTGTGTCATCCCATTATTCTTACATGAGGAGTCATCTTGATCCAAAGAGCGGACGCTTCCCGAAACTTAGCGTTGGGCCTTGCTTGGAGAAAATGACATTCCTTTCAAGCCAGCTGCAAATGAATGTTTTCTGGACTGCCTGTTTTGCTGATCGAAATCGGTGCTGTCATATGGCGTAGCCATGAAGGAGCCCTTTGTCACCCACCAAGATCCTGTCTGTCCCATCGTGGGGAGGCTGGGTGCTCTTTGTTTTGTTGGGGTTACTGGACCAGATATTTTTTTCCCTGTTCTCTCATTTTTCATGCATTCCCAGTGGCATTACTCCCATTCCGCTAATTTCATCTCCCCCATACACAGATAAGATGTGTTGCTGGGTTGGTTCAAGTGGCGGCAAAATGTTACGATTCTACTGACTACATTTCACACGTGTGCACATTGATTGACATAAATCTAGCTTTGCCTAGTCTGGACTATCTGTTTGGAACTCCTTACCTATCTCCATCTACCAAGGCAGGTTGGTCATTGCAGTTCCTTATGAACTAAACAGGAAGTATCATTTGTAGATTAGATTAATTATGGTCCTTTTTAAACAAGCGAAAAGTGCTACTTGTAAATGAACCCTAGTTCCTGTTTAAATAGCGGAAAGTATTGCATGTAGATTAAGTATAGTTCCTTTTTAGACAAACAGAAAGTACTCTATGCAGATTAATCATAGTTCCTTAAAAAAAAAAAAAAAAAAAAAAAAGAAAGTACTACATGTAATTAACTATAGTTCCTTTTTAAACAAAGAGAAAGTACTACTTGTAGATCAAATGCATTCTTTTTAAAACAAATGGAAAGTACTATTTGTAGATCAACCATCACCAGCTCGTGACTGTATTCCTGAATACCTCTCTTTATCTCTCTGTCTCTGTATCTGTTTGTTTCTCTCTCTCTCTCTCTCTCGGTGTGTGTGTGTGTGTGTGTGTGTGTGTGTGTGTGTGTGTGTGTGTGTGTGTGTGTGTGTCTGTCTGTCTGTCTGTCTATCTGTCTCTGTCTTATATTATTACTATTACGATTATTACTATCATTTTTATGATTATTATAATTAGTAGTAGTAGTAGTAGTAGTTTTAAGATTATCATTAATATTCTGATCACTATCGGTAACAGTGATTTCATTTTCAGTATTATTGTTACCACCGTCAGAGGAGGTCATAATCAACTGTTACAGCATCTGCCTGCGAAGCTCAGGGTGGTGACTTCCAGCCACACGTGGCGTCGTCTTTTTTTTTAGCTTGAAAATCCTCTGTGTCCACACAGCAGTAAGAACCTGATTCAGTTCAGGGAAGTTTACAGGCAGAGGAAGGAGAGGGATGAACTTTGCCTTCAATCATGCCTGTGCCTAAGACACGGTAAACCTCTGACAGGTCACTGCCTCTGTGGCTAACAGGCTGTAGGAAAACTGTCATTATGATGATGATGATGATGATAATGATAATTTTATCAGCATTATTATTATTATTATTATTATTAGTATTATATTATTATTATTATTTATTATCATTATCATTATTATTATCGTTGTTGTTGTGAGTATTATTGTTATTATTTTATTTATCAATATTACTGAGATTATCATTGTTATTATTATCATTATTATTGATGTTTTTGTTACACTGTTATTACTATTATTATAATTATCATCATTATTATTACTGTTATTACAGTTACTATTATCGTTATTGATATTATTATCATTATCATATTATCATATCAATATTATCAGTATCATTATTACTAACATCATTATTATCATTATTATTATCATTGTTATTATTATCATAGTTGTTGGTGATGATGTTATTAGCATTGGTAGGAGTACTTGTTGAAAGCCATTTGTATTTCCTTTCCTGCATGTTTTATATGTGCCTGATTGATTGCTGTTTGTTTCCCTACCTGTCACTTGTAGTTTACGTTGTTATGTTGATAAGCAAGAACAGACTGGAAGACTGGACACCGCCACAATATTACTTCTACTTGAGCAATACTATTTTCAAGTCTGAATTCAGTCTTGTCTGTCTATACCTCTATCTTTGTTTCTCTAGTACGCACTTTCGCCTGCATGCACGTGCACGCATGAAAGAGAGAGAGAGAGAGAGGGGGGGGGGGGGGGCACAGGCCGTTACATAATTCTTCCGACAAGAAGAATGGCTTCAATTTGACTCGTGACCTCGCCCGCGTCTCCCCATTCCGAACCAGGGTATCAGCCCCTTTTGCTGCAACGGATGAGGTACAGAGGGAAGGGAGTGGGGGAGGTGGGGATGGGGACCTAGTTGGGGGAGGGATTTTCAGCTGGGTCGCGCGCGCCTGTCGGCCATGACACGCCTGACTATGACAGCCACACATCCTCCTCCTCAGGGCCCCTCTCTCATTACCTATTACCCCACCCCCCTTCTCCCAGTCTCCCCTCCTCCAGCCCACTAACCCCTTTCTCCTTTCACCGAACTGCGCCCTGACTGGGGATAAATCACACAGTGGACGAAGTGGGATCCCTGCTCATTTGCAGGCGTCAAGAGTGTAAAACGGGTTTTAAACAATGTAATTTCAAAACCATCCGTGCATGTGTGCATCTGCACACGGACACATATTCAGGCACTCCTTTTCAAGTCTCCTCACGCATGCACTACCTCTCCCTCACAAACACTTGCTGGCCATATATCTGTCTATCCATTCATCTCATCTATCTATCTATCTATCTATCTATCTATCTGTCTGTCTGTCTGTCTGTCTCTGACTGACTGTCTGTCTGTCTGTCTATCAATCTATCTATCAGAAGACGATCCAGGATCTGTTTGACCTTAGCTGAGATCTGCGTTCTCTTAAGTGCTCTTCTGATTGTTTTTTTTTTTGTTTGTTTGTTGTTGTTTTTTTCATATACTTAACCCATATCATTAATGCAATGGAGTCATGGATGAAAAGAACTACAAGAAATACCATGCTTTGGGACACGATATTTCAAATCGTAGTTAGTAACCAGCCAAGCAAAGAACGAAGCTCACTGGAGAAGAGACAAATATTTGGATGGACTAGACAGAACTTCGATCATGGGGATGGGAAGAGAAAGACGGGGAAGGAAGTGGGATGGAGGGGAAGGGGAAGGTGGAATGGGGGTGGGGGGTGGGGGAGGGATGAGAGGCGTGGAGGCACGGCGTCTGAAATCCCGGGTCTAGAAACGGCTATGACTGTCTTTGCCACCATCTGAGGGCCCAGCTGAAGGATCTTTTCAGAAAGAAATGGATCAATGACGGAAGGTGGGGGTGAGTTGGTTGGGTGGTTAGGTGGTTGTGGTGGTTGTGGGAACCGAGGGGTGTGGTCTGGGTTCTCTGTCTCTGAAGGTGTCTTCCCTCCCCCACTCCCACCCCCTGACCGTTTTCTTTCCTTAGCACTCAATCTGTCTCTCTCAGTCTGTTTTTCTCCGTGTCTTTCTCAGTGGGTTGGTCTCTGTCTTTTCTGTATTATTTTCTGTCAGAGAGAGAGAGAGAGAGAGAGAGAGAGAGAGACAGAGACAGAGACACAGAGAGAGAGAGAGAGAGAGAGAGAGAGACAGACAGACAGAGAGAGAGAGAAGTTCAGTCTATGTCTGACTCTCTGTCTTTCTGTCTTTCTTGCGTGGTGGAATTTCATTTTACCTATTTATTTTTGATGAGGTAAGATTTTTCCATTTTTGCCAGAATGCCTTTGAATCTTTATTGTTACAAGAAACATTAAGCTCATTCAGAAGTTTTTCTTTATATTCAGTTTGTTTCCTTTTGCATAAATCCTTGAAACTTTTCTTGAGAGTAAGATAATTTTCCAAAACCGGTTGCCAGTTTGCAAAAGTGTTCAGTACGCTATATTTTGTTTGCATACTAAACTTCACATTCAGCATCCCACCATGGTGGCTGCAATGGAGAATCTGGGGGGGGGGGGGGGGGGTTGTCAATTGTGTTTTGCCTGCAGCACTTTGAAGAAAAAAAGAAAGAAATCTGACATGCTACATCAATGTTTTGATCCAATGTAAGAATGAATTCTTCAAATTCAGACTCTACCCTGTCACGTAATTTAGAATAAACGCTGTCTCTTAATTTTTCTTTCCAAACATATTTGGGCATTTCCTATACCTCCTTTCATTCGTTTCTTGCCGTTTGGGCGGAAAAAAAACTGCATAGTCAGAGAATGCAAGTTCAATGTCACATTTTTGCAAGACCACATTTCACAGAGTGTAACATTTTTTAATTTAGTGCAAAAACGTTTGAAAGATGGACATCTTAGTTTTCCAAAAAGACCTTGAATGTTCCAGGACATTATCTGAAAGTCAGAGAATATATGCGGAGAATGTGGATGCGTTGAATGAACAACAGGATCCTCAAAACGTGTTGCTGACAAAGGCCAAAGAAGAAGGGGGTCGTTCGGAACTGTTTCTTGCCTGGGAAGTGGCCCGCCCGATCTTCATCTTCGTGGTCGTTCTTTCAGTCCCTGGGTGGCCCTGTCGTAGTCAAACGTCTTACCGTCGATCCTGAGTGAGTCAAACTTCAAGAGCGCCTGTCTCTTTTCCGACTTTGCTTTTTTTTCAGTGTGTGTGTGTGTGTGTGTGTGTGTGTGTGTGTGTGTGTGTGTGTGTGTGTGTGTGTG
>JADBJO010011292.1:15000-47500 GCA_016801955.1 Conus betulinus
AAGCGGCAGAGAGGTGTTCAAATTGGATCTGGTCAAGGAGGAACAAAAGTTAACTTCATAAGGCTTAACTTTCCTACAAATATCAGGTGTCCCTGTGGCTCAGTGGTTAGTGCGCGAGTCATTAAGTGGAAATGAGCATGTCCAGAAGGGCATGGGTTTCGAATCCCAGTCATGGCTCATCCCAAGATGGAAAAAAAAGGGGCAGCAGAGGGACATCCGGAGTCATGAACCGGGTGTGGCCCAACCCCTCTAGAGTGTCAGGAGATAAGGGCCGAAACACTTGCTTGAAGGGGGCTTCTCTTCTGAGGACTCTCTGCTGCCACGATCTCCACGATTTTCTTTCTACTGACGGTTGCTTTGAATTATTAAAGTTTGAATTCTAGGGATCCGACCATTAAGAGACTCAACTGGTCAACAGGCAATCTAGGCACAATGTGTACGAGTCAAGTGTTAACAAGACCCACGGGACAGGATACGACAGGGTCACAGGCTGAAAAGAAATCGGGAAAACTACAATTAAAGTGAAAATAATTGAAGGAAAGTACTAACCTGATACATGGAAAGCGGCAAGGCTATAGAAATTTATCCATGGGGCTGCTAATCCAGCGAATGTAAACAACACAAGTCCAACACCACACGAACACGACCACAGAAGAACACACGGAGTGTCAAAGGTTAGCATGGCAGCTATTGTTATACAGACCCAAGATTCGGGGTTTTCCTTTGCACGGTAGAGGGCGATCTCCTAATTTGGCGCATGCGTAAACGAAGTAAATAAAAGATGCTTAAAACAGTACGGCTTTCCGGAGAATTATACGATGCAGGCGTAGAAAGGTCTCCGCTGTATATGTATTCGAAATACGATGAGGGAAATGAAATAGAAAACACGTGTTTTGTATGCTAGTATCAACAGCATTCATTTCATGAGTTTTAAATAATATATATATATATATATACTTATATTATGTTCATAAAGAAGAACGTAGTAAGCAGCATTTATGTATAATTAAGATAGAATTCTGCATGTACATACTGTCATGGAAGAATATTTTGTTGCAGTCACGGTAAATTTTGTTCTAACTATATGAAATTGATTTCTTTCTTGTTGCGTACTCATGTCAATAGGCTGATGGCCTCACATTAAAGTCACGAGTCACGATCGAGTCACGAGTGTCTCTGTCTCTGTCTCTCTCTCTCTCTCTCTTTCTCTTTCTCTCTCTTCACAAACACACATACACACACGTACCAACGCACGCGCGCACACTTTGCCCACACGCGTCCGTGCCACGGACACACGCACGCACACACGCACGCACGCACGCACGCACGCACACACACACACACACACACGCACACACACACACACACACACACACACACACACACACACACACCAACACACACACACACGTACGCGCGCAGGCACACGTGCGTCCGAGAGAGAGAGCGACAGAAAAGCAAATGGACAGACAATACCAAGGGACAGATTAAGGTGGTCCACTAGGGGATACTTTAGGTATAAGGGAGAAGGGGAAGACAACATTAGCAACCCTTTACTGTCCCAGGGAAGGAGGAGGGGAAGGATTGACGGCTGTGAGATTGGTCGTCGCTATTTAATACCCTGTGCAGTGTAGACATCGCATGGAAGTAAAGAGATAATGAAAGATAAGAACATTTAGATGACATAAGGTGTCACACACATCAATTTCCTTTATGTGACGGACCGGTTTTTGTCCGGTTACATTTTTATTTTTACAACCGCGTTTACCGGAACATTTAACCCGGAAACCGGTTGGTTAGTTTACGTGACTGTTGCTCACTTGCGCTCTGTATAAGCCGGGCGAGCTGAAACGATCAGGCAGTCTCTACAGCAGTTCCGGCAGTGCAACTTCCCAGTGGCCGAAGAGGGGCTCCTGAACGAGTTGCTGTGGCAGTCAGGTATTTCATTGTTAACAATTTTTAAATTGCAGTCGGAAATCGTCCTCCCCTCCTATAGGCGGCTGTAACTTTCTCAGCGCCTAGTAAAGGTTTTTAGAAAGAAATATGTTTGTTTGTTTGTATATCTAGTGACTTGATAGGGTGATAGGAGGAATTTTTGTCAGAAAGTATGAATAGAAAGAGAAACAATCATATTGTTAATGAGTGATCGGAAAAGGAGGTGGCTTAGCTAGTTCATGGCTTTTTGATGAAAAAAAAAAGTTTTGTTTATTCTGATGTATTATAATGATACAAATGATAGTAAGCTCCGGAGGTGAGTGATGGAAACTATTATGCATTAATGGTTGGAAGTCTGTTGATAAATATTAAACCATCCTTTGATATGAATAATGAATATCTGTGTGTTGCTAAACAAGAGTGTGCGGACATCTTTCCTTCATATGTGTTTAGGGCTGTTACTGTTACTAATGAATACTTTTATGAAGGGAAATCTTTCTCTGAGATATAGTGATTATGTAAAATGATAAAAACATTATTGTCGTGATGGAAAGAGACATGAAATGATAAAACATTCTTATCTGATGAAAGAGACGAAAGAAAATCGTTAATCATATGCAATGATTATATCATTCTTATCTTGATGAAAGAGACGAAAGAAAATCGTTAATCATATGCAATGATTATATTCTTGGTTTATCGTGAAAAGGTCTATGTGGAAATCCTTTTCCCCCCATATGCAAAGCATGATTTCGAAAGGGTATATGTGGAAATCCTTTTTCCCCAATGTGTAAAACGTGATTCCGGAAAAGAGAATGTTCTATTGTGATATTGTATGGAAAATGTGTGGATTTCGCTATGGTTCTGGTGAAATATAAAGTAACTGTTGGTTATGAATATGATCCGTAACCATGATTAATAATAGCCATGTTGTAGAAGGCTAGATAATCAAATAGTTATCAGTTCCCCCAGGTAGAGCCGTTGTCCTGGTGTGACCGGGAACTGGCTGCCACTGCTAGACGGTCTGGGTGTAGCCATAATCTACCCCTGTCTCCATCCTGCTGAGGGTGTGAAGAGGTCGACGAGGGAGTCGACATTAACCTGTCCTGCCAATGCTAGAGAGTCTGGGTGTAGCCATAATCTACCCCTGTCTCCACCCCCTACTGAGGGCGTGGAGAGGTCGACGAGGGAGTCGACATTAACTTGTCCTGCCAATGCTAGAGGGTCTGGGTGTAGCCATAATCTACCCCTGTCTCCAACCCCTGCTGAGGGTGTGGAGAGGTCGACGAGGGAGTCGACAGTAACCCGTCCTGCCACTGCGCCTGGGTCTCAAGCGTAGCCGAGTCTACCCCTGTCTCCGCCCTGCTGAGGGCGTGGAGAGGTCGACGAGGGAGTCGACAGTTACCCGACGAGCCAGTTGTGCCAGAGCCGCCGCTGCTGCCGAGCCAGAGCCGCCACTCTTGAGATATTCGAACCAGTGACTGTTGGGCCAGGCGTACCGGAGCCATCGCTTCTGCTGTACCAGGGCCGTCGCTTTGTTGTGTTAGAACCAAAGTCTTATTTTGTGTGTGAGACGCAGCTTTTCTTCTTGTGTTGGAGCCTTCGCTCCTATTGTGGACAGAGGCGTCGCTTCGGTTTTGTGTGGACTCTGCGAGCTGCTCCTCCTGACTGTGCGAGTCCCAGGAGAGGACTTCTTCTACAGCATTCTTCACGAGAGACTTGTGACGTCTGTGAACTGTTGTGTTGAGCCGGACGTGGCCAAAAGAAAGAAAAGAAAATAATAACACATATACATATTCATATCGGAATTATACGCCTAGGGTTATGGCGTGTGTTATTCTGCTGAATTGATAGTGTTGTGTATTGCTGTGTTTTGTGTATTTGTGTTTTGATGGCTCGGGCAGCATAAAAAAGAAAACGTTGCTTATTGCCTGGCTGTCCATGTTTCGTATGTGTGGGTGTATGTGAATTAAAAATCGTACACGCATCCGAATTTTTTGTGAGTCAGACAAACAGACACGCGCACCAACGCATCCGTAAGACTATAAACCTTTTGACCTAGGAATTACCACAGAACTAACTCCGTGAATCCCGGGAGCTATCTAAGTAGATGAAACGAATGTTTTTTCCACTATCAAGGCGACACAGACGGAACGGTTTTATCTGACAGCAAATATTTCACCCATTTAAGTCATCAAGATCCTAAATGACCAGTTCGTGTTGGATGGTTTGGCTGTGCCCTCCGGAGGAGTACGCTCACTCATGCTGGCTCCGCGACGAAGTAATGATCGTTATCAGTTGGGGACTTGGTACGCAATGTCTTGTGAATCTGGTTCAAGAACGAGGATTACTTAACACCACCGACGTGACTCTGCAATGGTGCAGCGTCTCCTCTCGGTAGGTTGCCTCAGAACAGTCGGGTATTGACTGCTCCCTGTTGACTTCCAGTTCTGAGTCTATGACAGGACAAATTAGGAGTAGCTGTGGGTGGAGTGGGGTGTAACCAAAATCAAGGGCGTGGGAATAATCGCCCCCCTGGGTGCGCATGGAAGAAGAGACACAGTAAAGAAGGAAATGTTTTTGTCTGATAACCCTAGCAAAACAAAGAACATTCAGCATTTGCAATATGGGACAGACGGGATCTTGGTGGGTGACAAACGACTTTCTCTATCGCCATGTCGTATGACAGCACCGATTTCAATCAGCAAAACGGCCAGTCCAGAAAACATTCGTTTGCGGCCAGCCTGAAAGGGTTTCGTCATTTTCCCTGAGCAGGCCAAGGTCAAGTCACTGGCACGTCCGCTCTGACAATCAAGATGACTTCGATGTGCTCGTGCAAGAGTAATGGGATGAGCTTCCATAACGGAAACTTGGCCCACACTCGCCTAGCGGTGACCGTGACGGTTGGTGTACAGTGTTGGGCGGAGGGGGAAGGGATTTAAAAGAAATGCACAAGCATATTGCACATGTGTATGCACAAACATATTGCGCATGTATATGCACAAACATATTGCACATGTATTTTCAAAATTACATTATTAAAACCCACTTTTACACCCCAACGCCTGCAAATGAGCCACGACCGTCTTCAACCTGTCCTTCATTTATAGCTGGTTAGGGCACAGTTCAGAGGGAAAGACGGGGTAATAGGATGAGGGGAGGGGGGGGGGGGACTGAGCGGTTGGGAGGACGGAGGTGGTTGGTGACAGAGAGAACGGTCCTGAGAAGGCTGATGTATAGCTGTCATAGTTGTGCGTGTCTTGGGCAACGAGGAGCGTGCGACCATGTGGAAATCTCTGCTCCAACCAGTTCTCATCTCCCTCCCAACTTCCTCTGCTCTGTCTGCTTGTGTCGGCTGCTGCAGCAAAAAAGGGCTGATGCTGGTCCAGAAATGAGGAGACTAGGGTGGTGAGAACAGGGATGCAAATGAAGCCATTCTTCTTGCCACAAGGAAATTGTGATGCTCTCTCTCTCTCTCTCTCTCTCTCCTCTCTCTCCTCTCTCTCTCTCTCTCTCTCTCTCCTTTACAAACACATGCGCGCGCACACCCACACACACACACACGCGCATGCACGCACACACGCACACATGCGCTCACACACACACACACACACACACACACACACACACACACACACACACACACACACACACACACACACACAGATGCGCGCGGGCATGCATGCACACACGCATGCACGCACGCACACATGCGCTCACATACACACACACACACACCACACACACACACACACACACACACATACACACACACACACTTGTGGTAAATAGAAGCACGTCAGGGCTGGTGTCTTGTGTATGTTGGGCAACAACAAGGACCCATCTGATACCACCAACGTGACTCCGCAATGGTGCAGTGTTGTCTCTAGCGGTTGCCTCCTAACGGTCTGATATTTAAAGCGCTCTGTGCATTGTATGAAATGAGGCTGCTGTAGAACGATCCTGGAAGTGGACGTGTATTGGGGGAGCCAAAATGAGCGGTATTGAAGTTATACCACCAAAGATGCATGAAAGATGAGACAACAAAAAGTAAACAAATACTTTGCCCGATAACCCCAACCAAACATGGAATATCCAACCTCCCTAAGATGGGACAGACGAGATCTGGTGGGTGACAAACGAATTCTTTATGGCCTCGTCGTATGACAGCACCGATTTCAATCAGCAAAACGCCAGTCCAGAAACCATTCGTTTGCAGCCAGCCTGAAGGGGGTTTCGTCATTTCCCTGAGCAAGGTCCAATGTCAAGTCCCTGGCAACGTCCGCTCTGACGATCAAGATGACTTCACGGTGCTCCCCCTGCAAGAGTGATGGGATTAGCTGACATGCGGAAAACTGGCCCCCGTGGATGATGGCGCATTCGCCCAGGAAGGAGAGAATCCCGTGCCTGTGATTGATTCTCACATTGTATGGGTTTATTATCTTCCCTCTTTCCACCAGACCTTAAGTGTTGGTCTGAGTGCTAGCCTTTGGATAGCACAATACAAAATCCTCTGTGTAAGATGATATTTACGGCACATATAAGAAGTTAAGGAAAAGAGGAGATCTCTAGGCCAAATTCTATGGAAAATCTACTTTGACGCAGACTGGGAGAAAAAAAAACTGTTAGTGGCACTGAGGAATGAATACTTAATTGCAGCCAATGAACTCAAACTTCAATCATTTTCAAAACCCTGTGCACCAGTATGGATCAGTAACAGAGACTCCTGGACAAGAAGACCGAGAAACTGACAAGCAAAGACAGACATCTTATTACAACCACTAATGTACTATAAAGAAATAATCACTTTTTTCCCGTCCTTTTTATCCACCACCATAAATGGTATGCGTTGTGTGTGTGTATGTGTGTGCGCGCGCGCGTGTGTGTGTGTGTGTGTGTATGCGGGATGGTGGTGAACAGGAGGATAAGGTCCGTTTATACGCACACGTATTAGTATTTGGATATCGAATTTTAAACACTCGTTTATGCTCCAATGAGACACGAGCTCCTTCCACCCTGTCCTTTTTGTTTATCGCTGGGTAGGCACAGTTTGGAGGGGAGAAGGGGGTTAGAAAGGTAGGAGGAGAGAGGAAGAGGGGAGGGGAGTGGTGATGGAAAGATGGGTTTTGAGAAGGATGATGGACAGCTGTCGTAGTCGTTTCCTGTCTTTTGGGTAACGAGGCGTTCGACTTAGCGGAAATCCTTCCCCACCCAGGAAAAAAAAAAAAAAAAAAAAAGTCCCCATCACCCTTCAACCCATTCCTTCCCCCCCTCCCTCCCTCTGTCGGTCGTATGAGCCGTTGCGACAGAAGGGTTGATGCCTTGATCCGGAATGGAGGGGTTAAAGGGCGAGTATAGGAGCCCAATTAAAGCCATTCTTCTTGTCAGAACGATTATGTCATGACATACACCCTTCCGTCGCCCTCCTCTCTCTCTCTCTCTCTCTCTCTCTCTCTCTCTCTCTCGCTCGCTCGCTCGCTCGCTCGCGCGCGCGCGTGTGTATGTATCTAGAGAGAAGGGGTGACTTTGTGCTCTTGTGCCCTGTCGTTTGTTCCGAACTTCATTTTCCTTCAGAAGAAAAGTGAAAATGGATGAAAATACAAGAGCAGTCTCTTCGTTAGTCTCTGTCAGGTTCTACATCCGGTCTTCAGCATCATTCTGTAGTTGTTCGCTTCCTTCGATCCATAGGAGCAAACGGCATTTTCCGCTAAGCAGAACACTCGAGGAATGGCGAGTCACATGTCAGTAATGAACGCTTTTCATTAGCGTCTCCTCTTCAACCACCGATCGACAGCCTTCTGGCCATGGTTGACTGAGAAAAAATGGCCCCCACCAGACTCCACTTCATCTTTTTTTCTCCTACTAAATGTAAAGATCCCCCCCCGCACTTACACACCACCCCATGCTCTAACTCCAGTTGAGTCACGTGATGTGATAGCGCTTTCCAGAAAAAGTAGACAGATGTCTCTGCTGTATCCTAAACCCGTCAGCCAGGGATTTCCCTGGAGGGCGGTTTGAAAGTAATTCCGCTGAAGGGCAAAACAAAAAGGAAGAAAGGAACATTGATTTAGATATGTTGTCCTTCTCTCTCTCTCTCTCTTCTCTCTCTCCCTCTCTCTCTCTCTCTTATTTTATTTTCGTTTGTTGGGTTTGGTTTTTGGTTGTTGTGAAAGCTTTATAATGCTATGACTAATATTTTTAAAGGCTGATAAACATGTCCTGTGTCGGCCGTTCCACATGAGGCGCTGATGGCTCTGGTCCAAAAAAGAAAGTGGGACAGGGCAAAGACAGCAGCCATGCTGAAGCCATACCACACACACACACACACACACACACAACACACACACACACACACACACACGGTCTTTTTTCCTTTTTTTATTTACGAGAAGCATAACCCTGAACATGAACAAAATATCCTTTAAAAAAAGAGTTAAAGGACAAAAAAGAAAAATCTGTCAACGCAGAAAACAACGCCGTTTGTGCCTTCATGGACACCTTTTAAAATGTCAATGAAACGTGTGCAGAGTACTTGGCGCTACCGAAATGTTCTGAAATCATGTACAAGACAAATGTGCCACAAAAACTGTTATTGGGGCTTTACAGAATGTATGTGCGACAAAATCATTTTTGAAACATTTACAGAGCATAATATTATGCCTCCTCACAAAAACTGCTTTTGAAGCTGGAACAATCTAGACGTGTGTCACAAAAAAAAACTTTGTTGAAGCATTACAGAATACATTTGTCACACAAAAACAACTTTGGAAGCATTACAGAACACATGTGTCAAACGTTGTTGCTGAAACACAATGCAATACATGCGTCACAATAACTGTTCTTAAAGTATGTACAGAAAACAGGTCGTCTCAAAACTGTTTTATTGAAGAACATGTGTATAATGATGTCACTCAAACTGTAACTGGAGTATGTAGAGAACACATCTGTGGCAAAAATTTGTTGTTGAAGCACGAACAGAATGTATGTGTTACAAAAACTGTAACTGAGGTGACCACAAAATAAACATGGCACAAGAAGCTGAAGTATATACAGAATACATAACGCAACCAAAACTATTTTTGAAGCATGTGCAGAATAGTTTTAATGTCACAAAAACACTTGTTTAAGTACGAACACAGTACATGTGTGTTATCACAACTCTCATTGAAGCATCTCCAGAATACATATTGTACACAAAACATTTAGTTGAGAAAGGGATATTGAAGCATGAGAGATTTTGTGGGATCACAGGAACTGTTCTTGAACGGTTTTCAGAATCCATGGTACAACAACATCTAGAGTGATCCACGTCTTTGACATACGGCTGGACTTGAAGACTTCCTTTTCCCCCGGTGAGAGGATCTCCCCATTACACACAGCCCGAACCTGAAAGATCAAGTCGCTCAGTGCTACAACCTTCACTACACAGGGGGGGCGGGAAGGGGCGGGGTGGAAGTCATATCCACAGGGAAAGCGATTCGTGTCATTTGGTTTACACTCTGAAAGATATCATTGGACCACTGCGTTCTTGGCGTAAAGTTACTGCTGATAAACTCTGTGAAGGGACGTTGGAGCTCCAGGACTCCCATGTGTGGACACTGAACCTTTAACATGGTGAAGGAGAGTGTGGACTCCCGACTCCTGTGTGTGGACACTGAACCTTTAACATGGTGAAGGAGAGTGTGGACTCCCGACTCCTGTGTGTGGACACTGAACCCTTAACATGGTGAAGAGAGAGTGTGGACTCCCGACTCCTGTGTGTGGACACTGAACCTTAAACATGGTGAAGGAGAGTGTGGACTCCCGACTCCTGTGTGTGGACACTGAACCCTTACATGGTGAAGGAGAGTGTGAACTCCCGACTCCTGTGTGTGGACACTGAACCCCTTAACATGGTGAAGGAGAGTGTGAACTCCTGACTCCTGTGTGTGGACACTGAAAACCCTTAACATGATGAAGGAGAGTGTGAACTCCTGACTCCTGTGTGTGGACACTGAAATTTCAATACTATTGTGGGAGCGTGGGAGCTCAGAATTCAGACATCTGTAACCAGAACGTTTTTGTTCGAGTTTCTTCTTTGCCTTGCGGACTCACGCGCACTGTCCTCGGGGTGGGGTGTTTGGTCGATTGTTGGCCAGACGAAAGGATTCCAGTTTTGGCACAGTCTCTGTATGGCTGGGGAAAACTTGGGCGGAATTAGCAAACGACCCATTCCAACCACACACACCCCACCTCTACTCCCCCCCACCCCCAGCTTTTTTTTCCTCCGACTGTGTAGTTCAGGGGAGAAAATTAGAGTAATTGTTCCCCTTGCCGGTGTCAGATTATTTTTCTTTATGTAAGAGAGTTTGCAATACATGATGAGAGGAGATGTGGCAGAAAAGGGGGTTGTTTATTATTCAACAGATATTTTGTACAGCAAACTTTTGTTTGTGAGGATTGTTTGGGTGCGTTGGATTTTTTTTATCTTTACTTTTTTAACTCCTACCACTGAAAGAGACGCCTGGCATTTCAAACATCAGAACATCTATACGTGACAACTGCTGCATACAGCTAAACAATCATTATACGACTTTTTTTAAAAATATGCCACGATTGAAGCTGCTGGAATTTAAAATCCTAATAAAATGAATAAAACGTAGCAACCAATGCATTAACTGGCAGCAAAAATCGAACTGTGGCAACAATAAAGCAACTTGCCGTAAACATCGCAGCAAGATGAACAAGGAGATAACAGCAATAGAGAAACGGTAAATAACGATCAATATAAATGAACGGAAAGTAGTATATACTACATCCACTACTTATAAACAGTTGTAGGAAGATGAACAAGGAGGTGACAACTGCACCGTAATTAGCAAAACTATAATAGTAAAGACAAATATAAAGTTAAAAAACGGACAACAGTAGATAAATTATTAGCTTTAACAATATAACGGTACGTTAATTAGCAGAAACAAATCCGTTAAGATTAAAAGAAAAGCCAGTAAGGCAATAATCAGGGGAAAGGTGTTCAAAACAAGAATGTTTTTTTTGTATAGAATGTGATGTTAAAAAAAGCAGTCATTATAGGACCGGATTTCCATCTAGAAAGTGATGACGTCAGACAACTATTACTGTAACTCTCTGTGCTGAATATCATGTCTGCAAAGCAATGATTTTTCAACTAGATTGCTGTATACAATATGTTCCAGCAAATTGGTTATTATTTACTGAAGATCGCTGTCTTTATTAGTGTGTACTTTGTCATTGTTAGTGCTGATCTTGTGTCGAACGTATTGCCAACAAGACAGTCATTAATGGAAAAGATGACTGTTTAGAATGTGATGTCAACAAAACGGCCATTAATGGAGTAGATTTCTACATGGATTGTCAAAGAAGAGTCATTGTGGGTGCGAATTTACGGTCAGGATGTAATGTCTACAAACATTCATCAATGCGCGATCTCTTTGTAAAATATATAAAAAACAGCTATCATTGAAGTTAGATTTCTGCATAGAGTGGGTGCCATCAGACAGTAACCATTAGTCCGAATCTATGTGTAAGTAAGTTCTGTCAACAAGATGGTCCTCAATGGAGTAAGCCTTGAGTTTTGTGCGTGTTTTTCTCGTTCATTTTATATTGATCGTTATTTACCAGTTTCTCTAACCATATATATATATATATATATATATATATATATATATATATATATATATACACATATACATATATATATATATGTGTGTGTGTGTGTGTGTGTGTGTGTGTGTGTGTGTGTGTGTGTGTGTGTGTTCCTTCGTTCTTTAATTTGATGTCTTTTCACTTTAAGTAATATTAGACAAAAAAAGGCCAATGTGTGTGTGTGTGTGTGTGTGTGTGTGTGTGTGTGTGTGTGTGTGGGTGGGTGGTGGGTGGGTGTGCGCGCGCGCGCGCGTGAGTGTCTGTGCGTGTACACGTGTGAGTGTGTATCCGTGTGAGAAGAAAACACTTAAGTAAAACTGTATATACAAATGTGTTTTAAATGAGTAAATTCCAATGACATTGAAGGGGAGGGAAGGTCAGGGTCAGGGGAGATAAGGGAGGGGTCGGGAGCTGGGAGGAGGTGAGGGGTGTCGGCAATACTAAATGGAAAAAAACACAAACTGTAATACAACAACTAACACAACATTATCAAACAGGGAATCAATCAGAGCAAGTTACCAATGGGACTCTTATACAGTCCCTGTACAATGTCAAATATTTGTAAATAATTCGAAAGTAACTTTTTCGAAAGATGAACGGGATGGCTCAATGTCTGAGAGCCAACTAGGCAAATGTTTTTTTTCAACTGCTGACAAAGAAAAATAACAAGAAACGGCGAGATATTTTCGCCACACACACGTTACATTATGACTGAATTTCCTTTTTAAATGCATCAAGTCTAAATCTAAAAACCATGCTTGTGAATAGCCTTTGATGATACTATTTTTACTGGCACTAAAAAAAACGTTTTTATAGATTGTTTTACACCGAAGGTCATCAGAAAGATCACTTCCTTCTTGCTGCATTTTTATAAAATTCCAGCAAGTTTTTTTTCCAAAAGATAACATCCTTCTTGTAGGGACAAGAGGGATTTGTATTTTGATAGAACTGATTCTTTGGACCCTTTTTTGCTGTTCAGTCCGCCGTTTCATTTGCAGATAATCCACAATGAGAAGGAACCCAACAAAAATTGACACTGGTACCACGTACAGACAGGAAATGAAGTGAATATAATTTCATTGACAAGTTTTCCTCTTACTTTTTTATTAATGAATTTAGCGCTTGCAAAACAGATTTAGAACCTACACAAAACAGTATATGAAACAGAGAAACGGGTAGATTCAGCAGATAATTCAAACCCTTGCAATAACAACGAGTTCAGCTGTAATATTGAAATGTTTTCCAATGTGATAGGATCGTTCCACCTTCAAGACCGGGATAACAAAATCTGCACCAGCCAGACCATTATCGAGGACAGAACCATCTGTATAGACTTTCAAATGGTTTGAATGATGATTATCTATATGAGAGCGGACAGATGCAGAGACAGCTGGACCTTCCTCTTTCTTGAAGTCTAAATAATCCGTTGTCAAAATTGGCAGCGATGAGTTCCCATTTAGGGATTATGCTTTAAGATAGTCGCGGAGCTACATTTTTAGGCTTAAAACCTGCATTTTAAAACAGATCAGACGTAGGCCTATACGAACCTATCGTTGTTAGAGAATGTATTTGATGTGCTCTTTTAGGGAAATGAATCTCTGACTTTAACTCTGTTTCCATAGCAACTGAGTTTGAGTAGAATTACTTCGTAAAATATATTTTGCTGATGAGAGTTCCATCTGTTCTTGTACGGTAATATACGAATCTCTGCATAGGTTTTATAGATGACACATGCACTGGAACACCGAGTGCTAGCTTATCAGCATTTGTAACTTTTTGATTAAATATTTAGGTGCAGAGGAGAACACTTCCTGCGCATATGTTAGTTTTGAACGTACCAATGCTGTTGCTAAGTGAATAAGCGTTTGAGTGTCCTTTCACCATGGTTGTTGACTTATTACCTTAAGGATATTCAAACTTTTTCTGGCCTTTGTCAATACAGATTCCAAATGGTAAATCCATGACAATTTAGAAGTAAAATAAACACCTAAAAATTTTACATTCTGTTTATATTCAATAACAGATCCCATCTATTTTAAAAGAAGGCAGAGAATTGACGTCATAACCTGCATTAAAAAGCATCATGTTGTGTGTGTGTGTGGTGTGTGTGTGTGTGTGTGTGTGTGTGTGTGTGTGTGTGTGTTTGATGATTTTAAGTTTGAATCATTATTTGTGGAACCTCTATGCAGAAAATCAGGATCATTACCACTGTAGGTCTGTTAACGAAAAAGGTGACATTTTCAATTCAATACTCATTAATGCACATTTCTGTGAAGAATCTGTTGTTCTGGGATCAGAACACTCACAGGTACATCAGGATCTTCCACAGGATAAACTCACAGTCATCGCAGTCATGGTAGGGACATGGACATCGGCTGCTCAACCTGAAACCAACACACACACACACACACACACACACACACACACACACACACACACACCACACACGCACGCACGCACACAGGCCACACACACGCACGCACGCACGCACGCACGCACGCGCGCGCACACACACACACACTCACTCACACACACACACACACACACACACACACACACACACACACATACACACACACACACACGCACGCACGCACGCATACACACACACACGCGCACGCGCGCGCGCGCGCATACACACACACACACACACACACACACACACACACACATACATGCACTCACGTTACGTACACACACAACACGCATGCACACAAACACGCACGCACGCATGCACGTGCACACACAAACACACACACACACCACACACACACACACACACACACACACACACACACTCACTCACTCACTCACTCACTCACGCACGCACACACACACACACACACACACACACACACACACACACACACACACACACACACGGACACGAACACACACACACACACACACACACACACACACACACGCGCGCGCGCGCGCGCGCGCGCGCGCGCGCGCGCATGCATGCACGCACATACGCACGCACACACACGCCTGTACGCATCTGGAGGAAGTGAATGGCCAGCGAAGGTTGGAGGCAACAGGGGTCGAGAGGGGGAAGAAGAGAGACTCTACCTTCGCTTCATGTCTTCTGCTGGTTCATAAAACATTATGAACTTTAAAAGAATGAACTGTTTGACAAATGAACGAAACAAAGCGCTTTCACCACAATACCAGTCACTGCCCTTCTTTTGAACGAGAAATCTACATTCGTCAGGTCATGAATTTTAACCCTTGATTTAAAAATAGGTTTCATTACCACGTTTCTTTGAATAGTATCTTTGCTAGTAAATAGTAAGGATGCTAGCCATTATATATAAGGTCAACTAATGGAAAGCTAAGTGCCTACAGAATATGTGCATTTGTTTACGTGTTACACCTCGTCAGCACATACGTTTTGACTGTCAAACATTACTTCCTCATGTACAACGTGGTCTTTCTTTTCAACAGTTACAACATTAAATACAGCTTCCACAGCCCGAACATAACATGTTGTTTAACTTTGTTTTTTTTTTGGCAAGTTATAGCGCAACAGTGCCAATCACCATGACACACAGTAATTATCATTATGGAAACATTGAAACAATAAACACAGAAACATATAAAGGGAGACAATATCAATATGTGCTGTCAAAAACTGTGTCCCCTCCCATTCTGAACACAGCACATGCCTCATTAACAGGTGTGCACTTCAGTCGTTGCGATTCAATAGCTAAGGAGTTTATAAAATCAGAAAACTGAAGTTTTGTGGCATTATTTCAATATTCATGAAGAATAGAAATTAAATCTAAAAAAAGACAGTGCCTAGTTTCTGATTTAGCTGCTTTTAAACAAAACTTTATTCACAGAATGTTGTGATAACAATGAACAGATTTTGAGCACAGTAAGACAAAGCTGAAATAGGGTATTCAGAACGCGTCATAATTTACGACTAAAAGAATCAACACGAAAGAATGCCCACTTTTGGTCATTTGGTCATACTTGGTTCAAACACTTGATTGCCAACACAGAGGTAATAATGATAAACAAGAAGACAAAAAATACACTCTAGTATGCGGGTGGGACCAGCTACCGAACAATACAGCTGGGAGCAATCACGCACCACCCTTGGAAGCAAGTGTTTGTGTTCACATGGGGTGCACGCACACATAGGGTGTTCCATTAAGACATCAAGGGACATAACTGCTCCCTGGCAGATGCTATTGTTTCATAACGTTTTTCTCTACATTGCCAAAACAGATGCAATAATAACAAACAACCATAATGCCTGATGAACATGACGAAACATCGCATGCACAGCTCTTACTTTATTCCTATGACAGACGACAGGGTCAGAGAAAGGGGTAAAAGGACTCAGAGAGAGAGAGAGAGAGAAAGAGAGAGAAAGAGATACAGACAGACCGACAAACAAACAGACATACAGAGAGAGAGCGAGAGAGTTTGAGTTAGAGATGAGGCAGGGATGTGCTAATTAAACCCCCAAATATGGAACATCGATAAAAGAATGTACAAATCATTTTGTAAATGAATGTAAAGATGATAGTTTCAGTTTCCAAGACAGCTATTATGAAATCGTTCTCAGTCGGACCAGACGTTGACACTTTTGTGTAAGTGAAATCAAACTGAATAACATAACAATAGCTGTCATACTAGTTGGAGATAAAAAAAATATATATATATATATAGCATTCAATGAAGAAAACAAAAAAAACTGCCCCACGCCTCATTAGACTAAGCAATGCAATGTTCATGTAAGTCAAATGCTTGTCAAATCGTCAAAATCATCATTGCAATTACCATCGCATAACACACACACACACACACACACACACACACACACACACACACACTGTGTAGACATACACACAACAGATATAGACCCGTCCTGTAGGAGTGGGGGTGTCGGGGATGGGGAAACAACGTGGGATGAAGGGAGGGGCGGAGTGTGTGGGGAGGCGTTCAGTGCTGTGCTGAGTGAAAAAGGGGGTACAAACAGAATCACTGCGCCGTCAAACAAAAGAAGACGCACACTGGAAAACAAACACAACGCTTTTCGATCTCTTTGGTCTTCTTCAGGCAAGATGAATGTCACTACAGACAAAGGAAACGAAGGAAGAACCGACAGTCATTTATTTCTGCGAACTGGATGCAAATTTTGGTCTCAGGTGAACGACCAAAACCACAGACTGATTCCAGAGAGACAATGCTGTTCGAAAGATTTTGTTTCGGCAGAGGAAATCTGGAGAATACACTCATCTGATTAAGAACGGAGATTTGGAGATGGAATGTAGAGAGTGAAAATGTCAGAGAGAAACTGAAAAAAAGACTTTGTGAAATTCTCGAATTAACAAGCAGCAAGCGCAAGTATTTCAGGAAAAGTGTGCTGTGTTCATGCATGGGCGATTTTTCAGTCAGCCTCGCAGCACTCTTTTGAACCTTTGGAGCTTTGGAAGCAGATATTTGGGGATATCAGTTATAAAGCTTAAACAACAAAAAGTGCTGATGGAAGTTTTGGGTAGCATCCACAGACAGAGAGTGGCGGATGCTGCTCATTCTCAAAAGTTCTCGACATGTTATCCTGCAGACAATTGATGCATAAGATTTGGGGAAAAAAACATTGATAAAAGATAACATCAGGTTTACCAACAAGGGGAGAGAACCAAAGGTCAGTAGTATCAATACAGATTGTGTTTGAAGTGAGGGATGTTCTTCAAACGTAGGACTGACATTTACTGAAATTGTGTGTTGTTGTTGTTTTTTTTTTTCATTTTCTATCACTAACTGCAATGTGTTGAGTGTCATCCAAGACCTTACGTTACTGATGCAGTTTTGAATATTTTCCAATACTTGATGGAAGTCAGTACCAAGATGGACTGAGAGAGCTGTGTTTTATTGACAAACCTTTTTTGAGACAGAAGGTTATGGTTCCCTATTTCAGAAACAGGGCTCATGTAAATGATAAACAATACAGGTCCCAGAAGATAACCTTAAGAAACTCAGTATTCCAAAAGTATAGCTGGAAGGCTGAGGCATTTACTGTGACTTTCTGCATGAGTTCACTGTGACGAGACTGTATCTACGCAAGGGCAGTGCCCAGAATGCCAAAGAATATTGAGGTCTGAAAGGAAGAATTTCATTGGCAATTACATTAAATCCTCTGACAGATCAAAGAGAGAACGTACAGATGTCTTATCATAATCAAGTGATGCGAGAAGATCATTATAAGTTTTAAGATGTCGGTTTCTATGCTGTGACCTGATCGATAGGCTGACGGATGTGAGAAGTGCCATAGACAATGTAAACTTACAGTCAATTTCGGTCCAATATAAGTAGGGAGGGTAAACATATAAACGTTTCGGTTTGTAACAGGTCCAAATCGTTTCTCTGTAGAACACAGCAACTTTTATGCAGTTGCAACCGGGTCCTCCCATCGTTGATAAGGGTAATTCTCGTGATCTGAAATGGGCATTGTGATGCACTGGTCATAAATCACCAACAACAATCACGACCAGATTTCTGCTAAGACAATATCTTCATTATGCAAATCATTACACAAACATTCATCTTCACTACTAACATCATTTTTGTATTCTTTTCATTCATAACCTCCGTCTTGACCCTGGCTCCCGGAAGTAGACAAACTATGGCTGCACCTTTTGTGAGAGTTAAGTATCTGGGATCATGGGCTAGTTTCTGATTATCCTGTTAACTATAGACGCCACAGTGATTCCAAAATACACTCACCCCTCACCAACTCTCGCTCATTTTTCCTCCCCCTCCCCTTTATATGGAGCTAATCAGAGTGTTAAGATTTTTGTCAGTATGTCCTCATAACGCTATAATTTAAAACGGAACACACACACACACACACACACACACACACACACACACACACACACACACACACACACACACACACACACACTGGGATGCACGATGGCCTAGGAGTATTTTCGTATATTTCCAAACAACAACTCAAAATGAGAGAAATACAGTTGTGTCTTTCTTAGTTTTGAGATATTCTGTAATCAATCATACGAGATGTCAACAAGCATTCTACAGCCTCTCTGTCAGCCATCCCAGATTTCTTCAATATATGCTGACATGTCCATCCTGTATGGTCTTGGGTGGGCAGTCATAGTGAGACTAATGTCATCCTCCATTGTATTCCATTTAAAGGTCTTGAACAGTCAGCCATAGCGAGATACAGTTCTAACCTCCACTGTACCCTATCAAATGACCTTCATCAGGTTGTCATCGTGAGACATATGTCCAGCATCCACTGTATCCCATAGAATATTCTTGAACTGGCAGTGACAGTGAGATACACAAAACTGCCTTCCAACGCAGTCAATAGTATGGTCGTAAGCATGGACTATACCTTCACCATCCACTGCCCCTATTGACAGGTAGTCAGGGCGAGGCACATGTCAATCCTCTACCTCACCCTGCATATTGGTCTTGAACAGGAGTCAGGGCTAGATACATATCCACGATAGACTGTTCCCTGTAGAATGGTGTTGAACAGGAGTCAAAGCTAGATACATATCCACGATAGACTGTTCCCTGTAGAATGGTGTTGGACAGGAGGTCAAAGCTAGATACATATCCACCATAGACTGTTCCCTGTAGAATGGTGTTGGACAGGAACTCTTGATGAGACACATGTTCACCCTCAACTTTTTCCCATAGGATTGTATTGGACATTGAGTCATGGTGACACATGTAACCACCTCCCCGACTGAATTCAAAAGGACGGTTTTCATGAGGGAGTAATGGCAAGGTACATGCCCACCCTCCACTTTACCCTGAATTTGGACACAGAGGTATGGTGTGAGACACATCCACTCTCCACTGAATTCTGTAGAGAGATTCTGGATATGGGGGTAGAGTGAGAGAAATGTCCATCTTACACTGTAGCCTGTAGAATCCTGAATGCAGAGGTATGGTGAGGGACACTTGATAAGACACTGACCACACCCATGATGATCTCTCTCCCTCCCCCTCTCTCCCCTCACACTCTCTACAATCCTTCGCAATATCAGTTAACATCTCTCTATGATCTCTCTCTCTCTCTCTCTCACACACACACACACACATACACACATACAATCCTTCGCAATATCAGTCACATACGCCTATGACGCCAGATTTCAAACGCACACACACACACACACACACACACACACACACACACACACACACACACACAACACACACACGCGCGCACACACACACACACCCACACACACAACATATGCACACAAAACACACACACACACACACACACACACACACACACACACACACACACATACACAGACACGCACACACACAACACACAACACACACGCCCCTTCGCAATATCAGTTTACACTTTCTATGACGCCAGTATTCAACCCTCAACCCCTCCTGTTCTCACTCCCTTCCACCCATCTGTCTGGCTGACTTCGTGGCATGCCGACACAATGACAAGGCAACAACGTTGTAAAGAACTTGGATGGAATTGTAGCACAGATCGTCGTCACCACTCCTTGTTACCTTTTAGTGTCGTGACACTTGTGGGTTGGGCACAAGTATTGCCCCACCTCTCGGGCCACTACAGAGGAGGCCAGCAGTCGGACGTCCCCTCACTCATTTCATAAGCCGACATGTGGTAAGCATGTGGCAGATCCTGTATTTCCACAGTTCGCGACAAAGGCTAAAAAGCACTAACATCTGAGAGATTGTCGTCTTTGGTCCAAACCGTATTACGTCAAACTGCACATGTTTAGGAGTGTCTGTATCCTTTCAGATGACTATCCATTTCCCCGCCCTTCTCCACACCCCTATCCACCCCTTCATTAATAATTTTCATTGGTTGACTCGTTTCTCTGACAACCTGTCCATCAAACATGCATCAGAAACATGATGGTTACCCTAACCCTCTAAAAAAGGGATATCATGTCACAATTTCACTGATCCACCATGGGCCATAAGAGTGAAAACAGTCCATTTTCAATGTGTGTACCTCAATAGCTATGCATGCCATATAGGAAAAATATCGTCTCTTCCTATTCTGAGATCCTGTATCAAGATTCACTGATTGTCCCAGAATAAATGTAAGCTGAATCTAGTTTCTAATTCCCAAGACTATGCATTGTTGTATTCATCCCTTAATTTTTGACAGGATGATTTTATGGCAATACTTCCAAAATTCTATTTAGATAATTTGCGAATACTGTTGATTGTCTAGATACTTTGTAGTAGATGAATACCGTTGATTTCTAAATACTTTGTAGTAGATCACTCTAATGAACATGTGTACTTAAACTAAGTGTATTCCAGTACCTAATTACACGACATGTATATTCGCTACTTTGAAGAGGTTTTTTTTTTTTACCTTCAGTCGTTTAGTGGTTTCTTACTGTCTCTCACCACTTACCAAAAGCTGTTCAAAACCTGAATGACGAATGAGCCATTCTTAAGAATTTTCAACAGTCGCAAAGCAAAATGAAATAAATTCTCTCAATGACTAGTACCAGAAATTTGCTTCTTCCACCACCAGTATAGCAGAGAATGGAGATAGATTTTGATAGAAGCACCACTCTATAATCTTGATAGAGAACCCAGTCTGATCCCTTTCCCTTGAGACCACAGCTTCCACTCCAACTCGTCAAAAGACACCACCACTTTCCAGTGTACAAAGAAGGATGGTTTTGGTCTCAGAAGAATGGAGAGAGAGACACGCCCACCCTCTGCTGTAGCCTGAAGAATGGCTTTGGACACAAGGGTATAGCGAGAGACACGCCCACGCTCCACTGTGCTCTTCAGGACGAAAAAGAGAGATAAGTATTGCTGTCAAGGTTAAGGACCTTGTAAGGGAGGGAAAGACAAAGGGGAAAATTCGACACTGGCAATAACTGATAGCAAAACCAAACACTCACTCAACCAGACCACCCAAGGATTTACAAAGACAATAACAGTTTTTATTAATCATAAATCGACAATACTCATTCATTCCATATGGGGAGAGAGGCCTAACCAAAGAAGACTGAAGACCGAGGAGAGACCAAGTAAGAATAGAAGGGTAAAGAAGAGGGGGAGAGTACCTATCAGTTCTAGGCTAGCTGCGGAACAAAATAACCCAAAAGCCCATAGAAAAGCAAATCCTCCTCCCTCCCCCGGGACTCCCACTACCAGCCCAACTAATTAAAGAATTTCATAATGAAAGAAGAACGATAGGGGAGAGACAGACTAAATAAGATTCAAGACAGGTCAAAAAAAACCTTCACACCACCAAAGCAATCACAACCATTTCCACTCAGTCACTCCAAAACAGCCAGACTTCACCATTTCCTCGTCAACCATGCCAGCCTGCATGTATTCACTCCTATTTCAGTCCCACGTCCACGGCAACACAACACAAACACGAATACACTTAGACATCACCCAAGTCTGAGTTCCTGCGACGCACGGTCAGCTCTAAATGTCCCCACATCCAGGGCCACATGGATCAGCCAGAACAGCAGCGTTGAAGAAGTCCCGTTCCCACGTCGTCAGTTCCAGAAGATGGGGGGGGGGGGGGGGGTGGACGTGACAGACCTCCAGGGGGTGTCCAGAGGTGGATCCGGCCTTCTGAGACAAACAGGGTCAACGCCCTGCAGCGACGATCAATACGTGTACAGGGCAAATTATCAGGGTGTGTCTGGGTGTGCATGCGCGCATGTGTGCGTACCGTGAGCGGGGACTCTATTTGATCAAGTCTACCCTTTTGTTTTCTATACATAATTATACAGGAAAACAACTATCAAACATCTCATCCCTTTCTCACAATGGGATAAAGTAATGAAATTATTCTTAAAACAATACAAAATGTGACACAAAGACAGAGGGCTGACAAAAACAGATAAACACGACGGGACCGAGTCCAAAGCGTGGGCGTCGGGATAGGAGACCCTTATTTTCCGACTTAATCTTAGTCACACAGGCACTCCAATTAGCGTGATGCGTTCGTCCCGAGTGTTTGTCAATTAAAGACAGCTAACTATAAGAGAAGGAAAGAATAGACAATATAGACATATGAATAAGGAACCCAGTCTTAGAACCTTAAACTAACCAAGAACAGACGAATTTCTCCCCAAAGACAAATTAAGACCCCTTCTGACTGGATCCTGGCTACGTAGGAGTGCAAAAACTTGACTTGGTCACCAAGGTTTGTACCTTTTCCAAAGGTGCCCAGGAAACCTAATAAAACGGGAGAATTTGTATCTAAGGAAAACGTTACCAGTAAAGGTAACAACACACAAGAACTATAAGAGAATGTTCTAAACATGAATTTAAACTTGTAAAAAAAAAAAAAAAAAAAAAAAAAAAAAAAAAAAACAAAAAACTTGCCTAAATAACTGAGTACGAAACTCACCAAAACGGCGGGTGAAAGGGGGAGATGAAGAGGTAGATATGCTGGTCAGCTCCTGGCCCAGCGAAGAACCCAGGGGCTGTTCAGCCGTTCCCCACCAAGGGAAACCGGTCTGGGGCGACAAAGGGAAGATGTGCCAGTGGTTGGGAATAGAGATTCCCCCAAACACGCAGCGGTTTCCTCCTACCCAAAAAGGTTAAGGACCAGCCGCTGATCTGCACCGAAGCAGACAAAAGTAATACCACTGCACTGGGACAGCGATTCCACTCGACTCAACATTGAAATCAGAGTGCCACTTCACTCTCTTCCTCCTTCCTCCAACCCTGAAACCCGTGAACACACCTCTCCGCCAGAGTTAAACTGTACTGACACACAAACATAACGAAAAACACGTGCAGGGCAGCACAAAACCGCTCAGCCACACTCCTGTCACCCAATACAAGAAGTGGAAAAGAAAAATGCAGTGGGGGATGCAGGAAAAAAAATAATAAATACACGGACAGCACGCCAAGCCCTTCCACTGACAGCCAAATGGTGACAGTCTCGTGTGAAACCAGCAGACACTGCTAAGGGTGGTTTCACACTGCTAAAGCAAGGCTGAGTAGGCTGGCGACCGTCCGTGACATTGCAGAGAGACATACCCATTTCAGGGTTTTTAAAGATTCTTCTCTGCCAGTGTCTGTTTTATGTTTACGCCTGGCATTCTTTTGACCCTGTATACGATGCAGAAAGCTGTTTGAAACATTCATTTCCCTCAAATCTGGAGTTTTTTCTCTTTATCTGTCGCCAGTGTCGAGCTTTTCAGCTTCTGCATGCCACGCAAAGAAAAAAAAACGATGCCATCTCTTTCGTGATGGTAATGCTTCTCTCTCTCTCTCTCTCTCTCTCTCTCTCTCTCTCTCTCTCTCTCTCTCTCTCTCTCTTCATAGATTCTGGGGACACACACACACACACACACACACACACACACACACACACACGTCCCATGCATACAAAGAAGAACTCATAAAATAGTAAACGCTCATAGCGTAGTGTAGTGAAAAACATCAGTCACTGTGAACATATGGGGCAGTTAAGGTACAGAAACAATAAGACAAGTGTAGAACTTGTCACGTACTACAATTGAAAAATCACTTTCATTACTGCTTTACTTCCTGACATACTGACTCAGAACCTTCTCTCCCCAAGGAAACATATTACATGAACACAACTCTCCAGCAGGCTGGACTTTCTGCCTATGATAAGCTGGTTCCCTTCTTCTTGCACCTTTCCTCAGTGTCCATTCTCAAACTCCCCCCCCCCCCTCTCCTGTCCATCTCCCATGCAGGTTCCAGTTCAGATTCTGACGAGCTGGCAAGTATGGTGAGTGTCCCATCTTACCCACTTATTCCTCGGAATCTGTGTAGTTTTTAGATTCTGTTGCATCCGTTGGTATATGGTGAGTGTCCCATCTTACCCACTTATTCCTCGGAATCTGTGTAGTTTTTAGATTCTGTTGCATCCGTTGGTATAACTCCTTGTTGCATACTCATCCTTGTCAAAAATTTATATAAAAGAACGCTTGTGCCTTTTGCTGCAATACCTGGTCTCCACCAACGTCTGTAAACCCCACAGCAAGATTGACTAGATGTTTGAATTGAAGATGTGCAGTTGGGTAGCTGTTCTGATTTCTTTTGGGAGCAAGTAAGACGAAGGCCGCTTCTGCCTTGCTTGTCTTGGCTGTGACATGTCAGTGCCACTTATCTAGCAACCCCACTGCCAATGTATGCAAGAGCATCCACATCCATCCTTGACTGGTTCTGCAGCAGCTGTGATTAGACAGTGGTATTGATCTCTCATGAATTGTTCATCATGAACCCTGAACTAGCTGATGTCATTGCCGAGAAGATGGATGTGTCCTGCACCTCCTTTTCATCTGCACGAGAGTATTGCTCAACAGTTCAATATATCATGCCAGCTGCCCTGGAATCATGTATGCACTAGCACCAGTCAGTTTAACAGCTCAATAGTTCAATAGTGGCTACATTACCATTCCTGAACCCATTTTCTTGTTATCTCTGTGTAACAGGGGCCCTGAAGGACAGTAGTTGCATGTTCAAATCTGCAATATGTTTGCATCCTGCTGAAGACTAAAATGTACCCCTTCCGCAGCTCTTTTGATTGGTTTACAAATGGCACACCGTTCAGAATTTCCCAGAGATAAACGTGCTGTTCTTGGACTCACAAAAGCTTTAAACGGTTTACAATTCTGACTTAATTTTTTCTTACTCCAAAGGGAAATCTCAAGTATTTAAGGAAAAATCAAAAGCGATGGCAAAAGGCAAATACTTTTTGTTCCCATGATTAAACAGCTACAGATCCATAAGTCTGAACTATCGCTGCTGAGGACACTGATTCACCTAGTACAGACACAGGCACATGACACATGAACTAACCCAACAAACATCCTCAAAAACGTTCGCCCAGGCTTGCCCTTTTTCTTCGAGCTATAGTATGCACACAGCAGTAACGTGAGAAAGAAACAACGTAACTTTCACTCAGAAATGACTTTTCGTTTTGATCTTAAAGATATTCACACAATACACTTAGCAAAAAAAAAAAAAAAAAAAAAAAAAAAAAAACCAACCAAACAAACAAACAAAACAAAAACAGAAACATGCATGTAAGTGTTATACGATTAATATAAAGGAAAACCGAAGGGAGCTGTAGAAATGTAAATAATAAACAATAAGAAAGAAGGCAGCATTTCATTTCATAAAGAAATAAGGATTGCTCTATTCACCAAACTACACCTGCTGACAGCACCCGTTTGCCGAGCACAAATGTAGATTTTTTTTTTTTTTTTTTTTTTTTTTTTTTGAGAGAGAGAGAGAGAGAGAGCTCCTGAAGCTGGGCAAACCTGAACCAGTACTGCTTACCTGATTGCCCACGGGTCGAAGAATTGTATAAGCGCAGTACATGGACCCTGGTTCATAGATTTGGCGCTTTATAACGCTCCATCCAGAAATCTCCATCCATTTAGAAAGTTAATATGCACTTTCGCAGAGATTTTCTCGGCATCCTTTGAGATGTATAAACACGCGTGGTATCCTGCAATGTCACACAGTGATATGAAAGCAATAGTCCTTACTATGGCAACAGGCAGGACGGCACTGGCCAGAACAGGGTGTGCTAAAGGTAAGAAGAAAAAAGAAGAACTACTACAGCCGCCGTGGCGAAGTGGTTAGCGTCGCGGACTCCCGGCTGGGAGGTCGTGGGTTCGAATCCCATCAGAAGTCATGTGGGTTTTTCTGCCGAGTTTCATCCACTTAATGGATGCGTTTCTGAGAGTGTTGCTCAAATTTCTTGACCAACACTGCAGGTGTCTGTATCTCTCGGGCCTGGTTGACGCCGGGATATATTATGAAAGGAAGCGTAGAGTACAGCCCTGTCATGTAGTCTCAGACCGAAATGGAAATCCGTAGCATCATCATAATCATCCTCATTCTCATCGATCAGCATGAAAAAAAAAAAGTCTCAAATTCTGTGGCCCTTCATGCCCTGCTCTCATGGTGACCTCAGTTTCGATGTCCTCTCCACGTCTGTGGCCTTGGTTTGGTTCCGTCGGGGTCACCGGTATCGGCGAGTCCATGGGGGCTGTCGTTGGGACTGACGTGGTGGCGCCCTCCGGAGGGAGAGCTCACTCGCGCCGGCTCCGCGACTAAGCAATTATTGTCGTCAGTAGGGGGCTTAGTAGGTGGTGTCCTGCGTATGTTAGACCAGAACAGGCGCCACTGAACACCACTGAAGTGACTCGGGCGGCAATGCAGTGTCTCCTCCGGTGGGTTGCCTCCTGACGACTTGACATTGACTGCTGCCTGTGGATTGCCGGTGCCGGGGGGCGGCGGGGCCGACCGGGCCGTGGCTGGCTGTGGACAGGGTGTCGGAATGAGCGGCGTGGGTGCACTGCCTCTGAAGTGGCGCAGAGGTTGGGACAGCAAAAAAAAAAAAAAAAAAAAAAAAAAAAAAAAAAGAAGAAGAACTGGAGGAGAACACGATAGGATAGGAGGGAATGCAAAAGGATACGACAGAGTAGAGAAGGACAAGTTCGGAAAGGGAGAGTTGGGCAAGTAAGAACAGGGTGAGATAGGACAGGGTAGAGAGGAAAGGAATAAACGGTGTAGGATAAGATAATGTAGGTAGGGTTAGGATTTGGTAATATTGGATAGTGTATGATAAGACAGGAATCTTGGTTTGATCGAGTATTGTCTGGTAGGATTGGATAGTACTGGGGAGGGTAGCATCTGGTAGGATAGTACAAGGTAAGGCAGCATGGAGCAGGGTAGAATACCAAACGATGTGACAGATCAGGATAGGATTTGGTAGGATAACAGAGAGTTAGCTCCGAAAGTTCTGCCACACGTTTGACACAACTGATCTGCATCACTGAAGATAAGGAGGTGGCCTGGACTTTCGTAACTCACGTTTTCTTTGAGCCTCTATATATACTGTACCGCTCGAAGGAACCCAGCACCTCTGTCGATGCAAAACTTGTCACTTGTGGTGGTATAGTGACTCTGGTTCATGTGGAAGCGAGCATGCTTTACGGCATGGCGCACACAGATGTCCAAGACTCACAGGCGTATCATACTGTCTGCAGTGCAACAGTCTCGTACACTTTCAGTTTTGTGGCGATCCTTATACTATTCCTCTCCCCACTTCCTCGTGTCGAAAGATAAACATATGCAGCTCTCCTTCACTTAAAGTCAATATATCACCCGACCCCTATCCTATTGCGATGGTCAAGTGGAAAACATGCAGATACAGATATACTTGAGGTGTAGCCATAAATACATTCACAGGCAGCCCAGATCAGAGCAAAGGATTGCTCACAGGTGAACCAAAGCAGCTTTGGGATTTTGATAGCCCTGACGTATCAAATCGATCTACGTGTCTCCATTCGATCAGGAAGGTTCCAGAAAAGCTGCCACACACACTGCTTTACCCATAGAATTAGATGAGCAGGATACGGTAGAGTAGTGAAGCATAGATAATGTGAGGATAAGATCAGACAAAGTGGGACAGAGAAGCCTAGATAGTTTAGGCCAGGCCAGACAAACAATAAACTGACCAGCAACTTCTGATGACCCACCTTTCATCCTCTTCCTTTGTGGAAACTAAGGCCATGGGCATGGCCTTGGATCTGTAAAAGAGCACAGGATTAGCACTCATATGGCAAAAGTTGGCGCTCATTCTTTCTAAGCCACTAAGATGAGGATAATGATAATCACGATGATGGTGAAGAAAAGGTATAAACGACAAAGTCGATGATAATGGTAACTATGCTGCTAACAACGATGACGACGACGACGATGATGATGATGATGATGATGATGATGATGATGATGATGATGATGATGTCATGGACGAGTGTGACGACAATGTTGATGATGATCACGATGAAGACAATAAACGACGATGTTGATCGTAATGACAACATACACTTTGATGACGACGACGGTGACGTCGTCGACGACGATGACGATGGTGATGATAATGCTGCTACTGCAGATGATGATGATGATGATGATGATGATGATGATGATGATGATGATGATGATAACGTTGATGACAACGACGATGACGACAATGTTGACAACAACGACAATAGCAATACGATGGTGATTTTGACGGCTTCAGTTACAATAGTGGCGACGATGATGATGACGACGACCATGACAAAAAAAGGTGACTCAGGATTGCCTTTGAAATTTCTATTTGTAGATCATGAATAGCGTACACACTGTTTATCTTCTTCGCAGTCATGTCAGAGAAGCAAATGCACGACACCCTGTCCCAGAAAAACTGCAATATTTAGTGGATATATGGACGTGCACATACGCTTATGAGTACAAGGATACTCTCGGTGTGCTAATAATCCTGCCTTATACACATGCATATGCACCTAAGCAATACCTTTCTGTTCCCCCTATCTGGACAAACCTGCGTTTCTACTACGAGAATATAGTGCTGTAGTAGGGAGCAGCACGTCCACAAAGGCACTTATCATTAGTCATCTATGTATTCCCTTTAATTCTTTGTGATGAGCACTGACCTGAGGGCAGGGTTGATTTAATCATCAAAGGTTGCTCAGAAAAATGAAGAGCAATACCTCAACGCTAACTTACGGAAGCTGTGGTTTAGATTTAGGCTCCTTGCGTTAAGCAAAAGATTTATATTCATGATGTTTAGTAGATAATCTGTCTGCTGACTTTTTCGGGTTTTATAATTGCTTAGGAGGCAGTAAAACACGTAAGTGAAAAAACTTGACAAAGAACAGCTCAACGCTGTGAAACGCTGTTTTGAGGCAGACTACGGCAGCTGATGCAAGGACAGAGGCTGAGAAATGACAGCTAAAGAACAAGCGCAAATGCCAAGATTCAGAATCCTGCCAAGCAAGTTGACCTGGTGAAAAACCAAATCTGAAAATATGCGCAGACTGATACCAGTTTCAATTCGAAAGGCCACAGCTTCACTTTTGCACCAAACTTAAGTATCTTAGCTACAGGGAGGGGATGGACTCGACTGATGTAATTATTTGTCGTTTCGACCCGTTTGCGAGAACGACGGATGGCCAGAGGATTGATAAGCCGCTAACCAGTCCGTCTTGTATATTGTGTCTGGCCTGCTCAGGATTTTGACAAGGTAAAGCAGGTTATGCTTGGGGCTTACAAAAACTAACTGTAGAGTTTTTTGTCATGTTTTAAACAACGTGAAAATTGAATAGGCTGGCACGTAAGCAAGAGTCTGGAACACTTATTTCATGGTGGGCTAGAGTTGTTTGGGGCTGATAGCTCCATGCTATTTTTGGATGTTGATGCCATGTGGGAAGAGGGTCCCTAGTCTGGCAATAAGACAGGGTTCCTGCAGCTTTAGTGACAGGGAGTGTGGGTTGTTTACTGATATGTATGACATGTCAGCTATGAGGGGACAGAGAGTGAGTTGTTTATTAGTACCTATAACGTGTTTAGCTTAACAACAGGGAGTGAGCTATTTACTGATATTTATGACAACACGGTACCCATAGGGTTGCTGGGATTCTCTCTCAGTGTGAACAGTTTCCTAATCCTTTGAGGATGACCTCTCTCTTCTCTGTCACTCATTGACACCGTTTGTGGTGTGTGTGTGTGTGTGTGTGTGTGTGTGTGTGTGTGTGTGTGTGTGTGTGTGTTGTGTGCGTGTGTGTGTGTGTGTGTGTGTGTTTGTGTGTGTGTGTGCGTGCGTGCGTGCGTGCGTGTGTGCGTGCGTGCGTGCGTGTGTGCGTGCGTGTGTGTGTGTGTGTTTTGTGATCTGCTGTTTATTTGCCTCTGGAGATCATTCTTCTGTCCTGTTTTTGGAAAGTCGGATCCCAATGTACGACATGCCGACTTTCTTCTTGTAATCTGGCGACATGGTTGTGAGAATTGTACACACGGGCCAGAGTGGACACTAGCCGTCTGTTCGCAGTGTTGTTTTCCCATGTAGCCTGTCATCGATTTTGTGTTTTGTTCGAATACTTTTTGATTCCTTTTGTCATTTTAGGGAGGGCCTATACTTGCACGTTGCAATCTCTCTTTTGTCGTGGGTATTAAACCTCTCAGAGTCATGATTTTCACTTGATACGTGAGCCAGTCTTAACGTTTCTCTCTCTCAAAAAAAATTGCGAATAAAGCAGGGCCCACATTTAGCATGGCCCCCACATCAAACATGGCCCCTTCATCACGTATGGCCCCACATGTCACCACATTTAGCATAGCCCCACATCAAAACATGCCCCTACATCAAGCATGGCCCCACCCCACATGGCCCCCACATCAAACATGCCCCTACATCAAGCATGGCCCCACATGGCCCCCACATCACGCATGGCCCCCACATCAAGCATGGCCCCCACATCAAGCATGGCCCCACATCAAGCATGGCCCCCACATGGCCCCAACATCAAGCATGCAGACATGCCCCCACATCAAGCATGGCCCCACATCAAGCATGGCCCCCACATCAAGCAAAGCCCCACATCAAGCATGCCCCACATCAAGCATGGCCCCCACCAACCATGGACCCCAAGCCATGGCCCCAAGCATGGCCCCCACGACATCAAGCATGGCCCACACATCAAGCATGGGCCCCCCACATCAAGCCCAAGCCCCCACATCAAGCATGCCCCCAGCATGGCCACATCAAGCATGGCCCCCACAATGGCCCCAACCCACAGCATGGCCCCCACATTCACGCATGGCCCCCACATCAAACATGGCCCCACATCAAACATGGCCCACCACATCAAGCATGGCCCCACATCAAGCATGGCCCCCACATCAAACATGGCCCCACATCAAGCATGGCCCCCACATCAAACATGGCCCCCACATCAAGCATGGCCCCACATCAAGCATGGCCCCCACATCAAGCATGGCCCCACATCAAGCATGGCCCCCCACATCAAAACCATGGCCCCACATTTACATGGCCCCACATGGGCCCCCACATCAAGCACCCCCGCATCAAGCATGGCCCCACATCAAGCATGGCCCCCCACAAGCATGGCCCCACATCAAGCATGGCCCCACACATCAAGCATGGCCCCACATCAAGCATGGCCCCCACATCAAGCATGGCCCCCACATCAAACATGGCCCTCACATCAAGCATGGCCCCCACATCAAGCATGGCCCCACATCAAACATGGCCCCACATCAAAGCATGGCCCCCACATCAAGCATGGCCCCCACATCAAACATGGCCCCCCACATCAAGCATGGACCCCCACATCAAGCATGCCCCCACCCAATGGCCAAGCATCAAACCCCCACATCATGGCCCCCACATCAAGCATGGCTAACCCACATTAAGCATGGCCCACATCAAGCATGGACCCCCACAATAAGCATGGCCCCCACATCAAGCATGGCCCCCCCACATCAAACCATGGCCCCACATCAAGCATGGCCCCACATCAAGCATGGACTCAACATCAAGCATGGCCCCACATTAAGCATGGCCCCCCACATTTACCATGGCCCCATACCTTTATCATGGCCCGACATCCCGACATAAACATGACCCTACACATTTAGCATGGCCCATCATTTAGCAGGGCCCCCACACCAAAACATGGCCCCACATCAAGTATATGCCCTACATGGCCCATATTTATCATAGCCCCACATCAAGCATAACCCCACATGGCCCACATTTAGCATAGCCCCCACATCAAGCATGGCCCCATCATCATGCATGGCCCCGCATTTAGCACGTCCTTACATCAGCCATGGCCCCACATGGTTCCACATTTTGGTTAGGGTTGACTGCCAGAACCCAGTATCTCATATACATTTAGCATGGCCCCCACATCAATCATGGCTCATATCAAGCATGACCCCACATGGCCCCACATTTGGCATGGCCCACAATCAAGCGTGGCCCCACACATTTACCATGGTCAAACATTAAGCATGGCTACACACATTTAGCATGACCCCATAT
>JADBJO010011292.1:50000-65854 GCA_016801955.1 Conus betulinus
CATACATACATACATACGTAGACATTCTCTTTGAAACGAATGCACACTCATGAAGGGGCGGGGGGAGAGGAGAGGAGGGAGAGAGGAGAGAGAGAGAGAGAGAGAGAGAGAGAGAGAGAGAGCGAGAGACAGAAGAGAGAGAAACAGAGAGAACCAGAACACAGACAGACAGACAGGCAGGCAGAAACAGAGACAGAGAGAAGGAGAGACAGACAGCTAGACAGAAAGACAGTGAATTGTGAGATAGAGAAAGTGGAGACAGACAGAGAGACAGACAAACAGAACATTGTTCTGATAGGGAGGTGAAATGACCATGAGTGGTTTGGATTCTATCCATATATCCAGATATCTGGTCCAAAAAATGAAAGCTTAATCACATAACTCCGGAAAAGCATCCCCCCCCCCCCCAAAAAAAAAAAAGGGAAAATGTATGGGAATAGAAAGCAACCAATGACCAAACCATCCATATTTTATTGACAATGACAAAATACAGTCTTCATGTCAAGGGGGCTATCATTAATGCAGCGTCAAGAATTAATGAAACGAAAAATGTATAATACATTACAAACACGATTCCCGGTATTGATCTATTTGGGATAATAAAGTTAACGACAAACAAAAGATCACCAAACGTGGGCCTAAATGACCAGCTATGACATACGGAGAACCAAAGCACTGTCTCACAGGGAAACAGCAACCGACATTTTTTTCTCTCTGATATCATAACATTCAGCAATATATTTAGCAAACAGACGAAGAAACGGGTGCACTCCATCACTTGATCTCACAGTCCACCACCACACAGACACACCTACAATCAAACAACTACACAATACCAGCACATGAACCTGTAGAAATTTCACATAGGATATAGAGAGGGAGATATCAGAGGAGAGAGAGATTTGTTATTAAGAGAGAACAGCATTTACTTCATAAACCCGGCTATAAACTCCAATGTTCAGGGGCCAGCACCCCCCAGACCACAGCCAAGGCCAACAGAGCCAGAGGACCGACCCTTTCCATTGACAATGATGATGATCATGACGTAACCACGCTCAAAAAAACTTCCACGCGCTAGAAACTTCCATTAACTGGCACTGCCCGGTTTCCTCATGGTTGATACCACAGAGCAGAAAGTTTAGCGCGGTTCGGTGTGAGTCAATAGCTCCAGGCATGGAATATCATTATATTGTACATGTGTCATATTGTATTGTATATTGTATTGTATTGCGCTGCACTGTAATTGCATTGGCATTGTATCGTCGTTTATTCACTTGTTCTATCGATCTTTCATTAAAGATGCATGCTGTGGTGGTATACTGTTATCCATGCTCACGGTCAAATTGCCCTTTTACTGCCAATCTAGGCCGATGGGATGGGATTTTACGTGTGCGCTTTATCTTATGCTGTGTTCACACTGGGAATGCTCGGTTTTCCAAAGAGGAGAATCAGAACCAATGTTAATTTTACGACGGGAAAAGCCCCCCAGTACCGAAACGACCCTACTCAGATTTGAATCGTTAACCCCGCGGGATCACACAAATAACGGGTCCGGGCGATTAACGAACGGACTATTTTGAAGCCTGTGGTCACACAGCAACCGTCTTTCAGGTTATGATCCCATTCTAAATCTGTAAAAAAAAAAAAAAAAAAAAAAAAAAAAAAAAAAAAAAAAAAAAAAAAAAAAAACAAAAACACTACACTATAGTTTTGTGTTTCATCATCGCCACTATTGTCACACCACTATTGCTATTGTATCAATATTCTTCATCATTATTGCTCAAATCCCAAATACCTCAACTCCCATCAAAAAAAAAAAAAAAAAAAAAAAAAAAAAAAAAAAAAAAAAAAAAAAAAAAAAAAACAATGGTGCTCGATCCCTTTTACTTACTAAATCTTGTTTGTTTGCCATCATAGACCCAACAGAAACGCATTTTGTCACCGAATCTGTTGGCTACCCGTGGGTGGGGAACTAAAATCCCATCATGTTTTGGTATACCTCAAAGCTGTGTGATCCCTGTTTTCCATTTAACGGCCCTCCATTTTCTACGGTTGTTCATCCCACGAAAGTATGCCCTTCAGTCCATTTTGTGCCACGAATGTTAGACCCTAGCTCCTATGTCCCCTGGTGGTTTTTTTGTTCCGGTTTTTCATTTTTCCGTCTCTATGTACCTGAAACTGTTTGTTCTTGCTCTATGTTCCCCCCTGTGTCAAGATTCCAAGAGCTCTATGTCCCACTGTGTGTGTGACTGTCAGCCAGCTGTAATCTTAACCTGTGTCTGTGTTGTACTGGTACTCTATGTCCCCTCCTGTGTCAGTGTTCTCCGACACTAAACCTCAACTTTCTTTTTTTTAAGTTGCTGTCTGATGTGAGCCTCCCATCATCTCCTGTTTCCAAAGACTCCTGTGTTTGTCCCATGTGTCCATTCTCCCCATTATGCCCCAACTTTCAATTTTCACTGTGTCTGTATGTCATCCCCCGATGTCTCCATAATACCATTCCATGTCTCCCTGTGGTCAATGTGGCCCCGACTGTATGTTGTTCCCTAGCTCTACTATGTATCCCCCGTGTGTCAATGCTCTTCCGGTTCTATCTCCCCCTGTGTCAATGTTCTCCGGCTCTATATCCCCCTGTGTCAATGTTCTCCTGGCTCTATATGTCCCTCTGTGTCAATGTTCTCGCTGGGCTATATGTCCCTCTGTGTCAGTGTTTCCTCCTGGCTCTATGGTCCCTCCTCAATGTGTCCACCGTGCAATGTTCTCCTGGCTCTATGTCCTCCTCCTGTGTCAATGTTTCTCCCGTCTCTATGTCCTCCTGTGTCCAATGTTCTCCGGCTCTATGTCCCCCTGTGTCAATGATCTCCCGACTCTATGTCCTCCTGTGTCAATGTTCTCCTGGCTCTATGTCCTCCTGTGTCAATGTTCTCCGGCTCTATGTCCCCCTGTGTCAATGATCTCCTGGCTCTATGTCCTCCTGTGTCAATGTTCTCCTGGCTCTATGTCCTTCCTGTGTCAATGTTCTCCCGGCTCTCTATGTCCCCCAGGTCAATGATCTCCCGGCTCTGATGACCCCCTGTGTCAATGTTCTCCTGGCTCTATGTCCTCCTATGTCAATGTTTTCTCCCGGCTCTATGTTCCCCCTGTGTCAATGTTTCTCCCGGCTCTATGTCCTCCTGTGTCAATGTTTTCCTGGCTCTATGTTCTCCTGTGTCAATGTTCTCCTGGCCTCTATGTCCCCTGTGTCAATGTTTCTCCCGACTCTATGTCCCCCTGTGTCCATGTTCTCCTCCTGCTCTATGTCCCCCGGTGTTCATTGTTCTCCCGGATCTATGTCCCCCTGTGTCAATGTTCTCCGGCTCTCTATGTCCCCCTGTGTCAATGTTCTCCCGGATCATGTCCCCCTGTGTCAATGTTCTCCCGGCTCTATGTCCCCCTGTGTCAAGGTTCTCCTGGCTCTATTATCAAATGTGTCTCCCTTTTCCCCAGTCTAAAACGCCTCTACGCCCCATGTGTTCATGTTTGCCGTGTTCTGTGCTCTTCTGTGTTTACGTTGCCCTGGCTCCATGTCCTCTGTGTTTACGTTGCCCTGGCTCCATGTTCCCCGTTGTTTACTGTTGCCCTGGCTCCATGTTCCCCGTGTTGACGTTGCCCTGGCTCCATGTTCCCCGTGTTTACGTTGCCCTGGCTCCATGTTCCCCGTGGTTACGTTGCCCTGGCTCCATGTTCCCCGTGATTATGTTTCCCAACAAAACCCCCTCAATGATCTCTCCGGCTCTATGTCCTCTGTGTCAATGTTCTCCCGGTCTCTATGTCCTCCTGTGTCAATGTTCTCCTGGCTCTTATGTCCTCCTGTGTCAATGTTCTCCTGGCTCTATGTTCTCCTGTGTCAGTGTTCTCCTGGCTCTATGTCCCCCTGTGTCAATGTTCTCCCGACTCTATGTCCCCCCTGTTGTCAATGTTCCGGGATGGCTCTGTCCCCCTGTGTCAATGTTCTCCCGGATCTATGTCCCCCTGTGTCAATGTTTCTCCGGCTCTATGTCCCCCCTGTGTCATGTTCTCCCGGATCTATGTCGCCCCTGGGGTCAATGTTCTCCCGGCTCTATGTCCCCCCCTGTGTCAATGTTCTCTCCGGCTCTATGTCCCCCCGGTTGTCAAGGTCTCTACTTGGCTCTATTATCAAATGTGTCTCCTTTTCCCCAGTTCTACGCCCCCATGTGTTTCATGTTTGCCGTGTTCTGTGCTCTTCTGTGTTTACGTTTGCCCTGGCTCCATGTGGCCCTGTGGTTTACGTTGCCCTGGCTCCATGTTCCCCGGTTTACGTTGCCCTGGCTCCATGTTTCCCCGTGTTGAGTTTGCCCGTGGCTCCATGTTCCCCGTGTTTTACGTTGCCCTGGCTGACATGTTTGCCCTGGTCCGTGTTTACGTTTGCCCTGGCTCCATGTTCCCCGTGTTTACGTTGCCCTGGCTCCATGTTCCCCGTGATTATGTTCCCCAACAAAACACCCCCTTGCACTAAAAGAATGAGGCGCAGATTTTTTTAAAAAAAAAAACTTTTTTTTTTTTACCAGGTGCGGAACTTGAGAATTGTATCCTGGTTTGTTTTTGTTGAAAGAAAGGAGTCAGAGTGTGGTTGCACGCAGAGTGCATGACTGCCTCTGTGTGATGTGGGTGTGCACGTGAGACCCGTCCTGTGTGACACATTCTTCCTTCACTATATTTCCGTCTTCGTCACAACCTCATGAATGCACTTGCCGGCGAAGTGCGTGTTCCAGACTTCATGTTACAAATTAAAAGTCTGTGGTGCACTGACAGAGTGGCCCTTGCTGCCTTCAGGTTTACTGAGTCTGTGACGACAGCCTGAAGAACATCAGTGTTTACACATAGCACAGTGTGGCCACAGTTCTGTCTCCTGATCCTGTCATACGTAGTTTTAGTAAAGTGCATTAGACTACAGAATTTTGCCAGGCACATCTCCCTCGTTGTCCTAAGTGGACAGTGTACAGCTTTTGTTGGAATCAGAACAGCATTACTGAACACCAGCCATTGTTACTTGGCAGCAGTGCAGGGTCTCTTCTAATAGTGGGTCGCCTCATGACGCCTTGATGTTGACTAATTCTCGTGGAATGTCGGTATCTGGAATGCAGCGACGGGACAAACCCAAGGTGTGACTGTGTGGGGGGATCCGGATGTAATGAGGATGTGGGAGGGATTGATCCTAGAGTGGCACAGAAGATGAAATAGCCAGCAGAAAATTGTGCTGTGAGTTCTCCATTGCCTGCACGGATATTGCCCCAACACGGAGGTTATCATCTTCTAAAGATTAGCACACACACATCCTCTTATTGTCTTTTACCAAAAAAAATAAAAAAGGCGGAGGTTGCGGAGGGGGGGGTGGGGGGGGGGGGGGAAGGCGGGGGGGAGGGGGGGGGGGGGGGCAGAAAAACCTGCTCCGAGCAAGTCTTGAACCACTATTACCCAACTTCCCTAAGTAGCCCTGTGATTCCCCAGACCGCTCCTTCCTATCATCCGTATCTAGGACAAAACGCACTTCATTGTGGCATCCACTGTGCCCACTCTGTCATCTGTATTTATGGACAAACGCACATTCATGTGAGATCTCAGCTGTGCCCACTATCCCAAATCGTACTATGGACAAACGCACTTCATGTGACGATCCGCTGTGCCCACTCTCCACAATCTGTATCTATGGAACAAACGCACTTCATGTGAGATACCGCTGTGCCCAGACTCTCCACAATTGTATCTATGGACAAACGCACTTCATGTGAGATCCGCTGTGCTCACTCTCCACAATCTGTATCTAGGATGACAAACGCACTCCATGTGAGATCCGCTGTGCCCTTTCCACTATCTGTAGCCATGGACAGACCATCGTTTAGCTTTTAATTGGTTATTAATCAATCGCTTTGACTTCGATGAGAGGTTGTTGAATAAATCCCCTAACGTAACACTTACGCTTTCGTTCCTTACATGATGTGAGACACACAACAGAAACACATTGTCACTCAGACAGAAAATACATGACTTAACTATGAGTCAATATTCTTAACAGGCCCGGCTGAATTTCACCAGGTTCAGGACAGAATCAGATCACGTCCACTGCCCGTCGTCCTGAAATTATTTGGAAGCCAAAAGCTGCTCTGTGTGAGAATTTATAGTTTCTGTCCTGTGCTGCTTGGTATCTAAGCTAGCGCGACGCTTCTTTGTGCGTTTGTTTACAACAATGGCATCATTTCGTTACAAGTCTACAAAACACCGATTAAAGTACTGCTTTTGGTGTCTTTATATTTACTGTTTCTAATTGTCAGAAGTTCCAAACATCTATCGAACAACGTGCGTATAGATAAAATGTCTGGAACTTGCAACAAAAACAATGCAAAACAGATGGTTATATATAATATATATCTATATCAGAGAGAGCGAGAGAGGAGAGCGAGAGAGAGATACATGTGTGTGTGTGTGTGTGTTGTGGTGGGTTGTGTGTGTGTGGTGTGTGTGTGGTGTGTGTGTGTGGTGTGTGCTGGGTGTGTGTTGTGAATGTGTGTGTATGTGGGAGTTTGGGTGGTGTCAGTGTGTGTGCATGTGTGTGGTGTGTGTGTGTTGTTGTGTGTGTACCTTGTGTGGGTGTGTGTATCTTGGTGTGTGTGTCACAGCCATGTCTGAAGATGGTCAAAGTAGGTTGTCTACTACGTCATCAAAAGCCAGTAGAAAAAAAATGTCCAAGTAGGTGCGGTGGATCGTGGGGAAAAGCCAGTAGAAAGAAAAGCGATTCAATTAGGAATGGGGAGGGGGGATGTAGGAAATGAGGAGAGGAGAGAGAGATGAGAGAGATGAAGGCGAGCGAGAGAGAGAGAGAGGAGAGAGATGAGAGGAGAGAAGAGCAGAGAGAGAAATACTCAGACAGACAGACAAAAGCATTGTCACTGTGACGGCACATAAGTTATTTTATCACAAGTATCTTGTTATTTTACTAGTCATCTGTATTTCGTAAAGTGTACACAACAAGAAAATCAAATCACGTTCAAATTTTTTTTTTCGGAAAATCTGTAAAGTTTTAAAGTGTAACTCCAATTATCCATATAACCAGTACCACAGTCTATTTTGACTGAAATATGGCAACCTCAGCCAATGTTTTCTTTGCAGACGTTTCTTGACGCAGATGATCGCCATATCTTTAATAGGTTATCAGTGCGACGGAGCACGATGCTGCTAGATCGGAACACATTTTGTCTGATCAAAAAGTCTTTTCTTTTGGTTTCCAGACACCTTATCACTGTATGCATCAATTTTAAATGAACGGTAAAACAGGGCATCTACATTTAGCAGCCAGTATTTGTCTGGTTGGGGTATTCCGGATATATCATCGGACTCATCTGCGAAAGTCAACAGACAGGCCAAGCAGAGACACAAGCAGAGAGAGAGAGAGAGAGAGATGAGAGAGAGAGAGAGAGAGAGAGAGAAGAGAGAGAGAGAGAGATGAGAGTTGAGAGAGAGGCGGAGGAGAGAGAGCTCTTCGGAGAGAGAGAGAGATGGGAGAGAGAGAATGGGGAAACGGACCGTAAAACGGACAATCATCTTCGTAAAACTATTCCAATGCACGAACGTATTTCTCAAAATCTAAACAATAGTCTTCTTCTTCTTCTCTTCTTCTTCTTCTTCTTCTTCTTCTTTTCTTCTTCTTTCTCCTCCCTGACCTCTCTGAAGAGTGACTGGAGCACCAAAATGAAAGAATAAATCACAGGTACCTTCAGGTCTGTCAGCTTGTGCCAAGAGACTGGTCTCTGCAATTCTTATCCTGGTCAATTCTGCAATGTGGTCAGTCCTTTTTCCCGTATTTCTCACCCTCTGACTCCCCTCTCTCTCTACATTTCCTCGGCAATATTTCAGCAATACCTCTGTATCTCGTTTTACGTGGCCATACCAACGCAGTTTTCTTTTCTCAACTATAAAAATGCAATGCACAGAATTCTGTAGAAAGTGGTATCCTCATCAACATTGTTCCATCATCAAACTTCACAATAATGATGTCTGTAAATGCTGATATTTTCAAGGATCAGTCTACAAATCGCTTTTACATGTACTAATTTACTTGCTTTGTTCTTTGGGTTCAATATGTTAATGGAATAGAATATTCAGAGTATTACAGAATGAATTCTTGTCATTTTTTTTAGTCTTTTGTAACAAGTGCATCCTGATAAAATTAAGGGATAAAGGCAAACAATGCATAGTCTCAAGAATTAGAAACTAGATTCAACTTACATTTCTTCTGGGACAATCAGTGAATCTTGATACGGTCTCAGAATAGGAGAGACGATATTTTTCCTATCTGGCATACACAGCTATTGAGGTACACACATTGAAAATGAACTGTTTTTCACTCTTATGGCCATGGTGGATCAGTGAAATTGTGAGACATGATATCCCTTTTTAGAGGGGTAGGGTAAACCATCATGTTTCTGATGCCTCTTTTTGATTGACAGATTGTCAAAGAAGAAACGAGTCAACCAATGAAAATTATTTATAAAGAGGTGGTGGGGGGTGGGGTGGTGGGGAGAAGGGCGGGGGGAGGGGGATAGTCATCTGAAGGGATACAGACATTCCTAAACATGTGCAGTTTGACGTAATACAGTTTGGACCGAAGACAACAATCTCTCAGATGTTAGTGCGTTTTAGTCTTTGCCGTGATCTGTGACGTTACAGGATCTGATACATGCTACACACGTGTCGGTTTATGAAAGGTGTGTGTGTGTGTGTGTGTGGGTGTGTGTGTGTTGTGTGTGTGTGTGTGTGTGTGTGTGTGTGTGTGTGTGGTGGTGTGATTGAAGTCTGGCATCATAGAAAGATGTAAACTGATGTCACGAAGGATTTGTGTGTGTCTGTGTGTGTGTGTGTGTGGTGTGTGGGTGTGTGTGAGAGAGAGAGAGAGAGAGAGAGAGAGAGAGAGACAGAGAGAGAGAGAGAGGACCATGGTAGTGGTCAATGTGTTTCAATTGTCTCTCATCATACCTCTACATACAGGATCATATTTACAGGCTACAGTGTAAGATAGGCATTTCTCTCTCACTCTACTTCCATGTCCAGAATCTCTCTACAGCATTCAGTGGAAGGTGGACGTGGTCTCACACCATACCTCTGTGTCCAAAACAGGTTAAAGTGGAGGGTTGACATGTCTTGCCATTACTCCCTCATGAAAACCGTCCTATTGAATTCGTGGGTGGGGGGGGGGGGGGGTGGACACGTGTCCCCATGACTCAATGTCCAATACAATCCTATGGGAAACGTTGAGGGTGGACATGTGTCTCATCTAGAGTTCCTGTCCAACACCATTCTACAGGGAACAGTCTATGGTGGACATGTATCTAGCTTTGACTCCTGTCCAACACCATTCTACAGGGAACAGTCTATGGTGGACATGTATCTAACTCTGACTCCTGTCCAACACCATTCTACAGGGAACAGTCTAGGGTGGATATGTATCTAGCTTTGACTCCTGTTCAGACCAATATGCAGGATGAGGGTAGAGGTTGACATGTGTGTCGCGCCCTGACTACCTGTCCAGAATCATTCTATAGGGGCAGTGGATGGTGAAGGTATAGTCCACGCTTACGACCATACTATTGACTGCGTTGGAAGGCAGTTGTGTATCTCACTGTCACTGCCAGTTGAAGAATATTTCTGGGATACAGTGAATGCTGGACATATGTCTCACGATGACAACCTGATGAAGGTCATTTGATAGGGTACAGGTACAGTGGAGGTTAGAACTGTATCTCGTTATGGCTGACTGTTCAAGACCTTTAAATGGAATACAGTGGAGGGATGACAGTCTCACTATGACTGCCCACATCCAAGACCGTCCTACAAGGATGGACATGCCAGCATGATATCATATTGAAGAAATCTTGGATGGCTGACAGAGAGGCTACAGTAGGCTAATTTAAATCTCTTATGACTGGTTAAAGGATAATTTATCTGAAACTAAGAAAGCCACAACTGTATATCTCTCATCTGGAGTTATTCTTGGAAAAATACGCCTAGGTCATTGTGCAGCCCTCTGTGTGTGTGTGTGGTGTGTGTGTGTGTGTGTGGTGTGTGTGTGTGCGTGCGTGCGTGCGTGCGCGCGCGCGCGTGCGTGCGTGCGTGCGTGCGTGCGTGCGTGCGTGCGTGCGTGCGTGCGGTGTGTGTGTGTGTGTGTGTGTGTGTGTTGCTCTGTTTTAAATTACAATGTTGGGAGGACATGCTGACGAAACTTTTTTAACATTCTGATTAGCTCCATATAGAGGTAGAGGGGGGAGGGGGAGAAGATGAGCGACAGTGGGTTTGAGGGGTCAGTGTATTTCGAAATGACTGTAGTATCTATAGTTATATAGGATAATCAGAAGAAACTAGCCAACGATCCCAGAGGACTTAAAACACTCGCAAAAGGTGCAGCCATAGTTTGTATACTTTCGGGAGCCAGGGTCAAGACAGGGGCATAAAACTGAAAAGGAAAACAAAAAAATAGCAACTTTGGTTCTCCAACAAACATCACTTGATGATTTATAAGTATCTTTTTCTTTCTCTCTTTGATCTGTCAGAGGCATTTGATGTAATTGCCTATGAAAATCTTCGTTTCAGACCGCAATTTTTTTTTTTTTTTTTCTGTCCCAACTTCTGCGCCACCTCAGAGGCAGTGCACCCACGCCGCTCATTCCGACACCCCGTCCACAGCCACAGCCCGGCCGGTCCCGCCGCAGCCCCGGCACCGGCAATCCACAGGGAGCAGTCAATGTCAAGTCGTCAAGAGGCAACGCACCGGAGGAGACACTGCACTGCTGCCGAGTCACTTCGGTGGTGTTCAGTGGCGCCTGTTCTGATCTAACATATACGCAGGACGGCCCACCTACTAAGACCCCTACTGACGACAATAATTGCTTAGTCGCGGAGGCCGGCGCGAGGCCGGCGTGAGTGAGCTCTCCCTCCGGAGGGCGCCACCACGTCCGTCCAACGACAGCCCCCATGGACTCGGCGATACCGGTGACCCCGACGGAACCAAACCAAGGCCACAGACGTGGAGAAGACATCGAAACTGAGGTCACCATGAGAGCAGGGCATGAAGGGCCACAGAACTTGAGACATTTTTTTTTTAAATGCTGATCGATGAGAATGAGGATGATGAAGATGATGCTACGGATTTCCATTTCGGTCTGAGACTACATGACAGGGCTGTACTCTACGCTTCCTTTCATAATATATCCCGGCGTCAACCAGGCCCGAGAGATACAGGCACCTGCAGTGTGTGGTCAGGAAAATTTGAGCAACACTCTCAGAAACGCATCCATTAAGTGGATGAAACTCGACTGTGTAGTCCCAGTCTTCCCAAACTGAGTCCGCAGCAAAACTCAACTCTGGATAGAAGCCGGTCGGGGCAGAAAAACCCACATGACTCTGATGGGATTCGAAACCCACGACCTCCCAGACGGGAGTCCGCGGACGCTAACCACTTCGCCACGGCGGCTGGTCCGCAATATTCTTTTGGCATTCTGGGCACTGCCATTGTGTAGATACAGTCTCATCACACTGAACTCACGCAGAAAGTCACAGTAAATGACTCAGCCTTCCAGCTACACACTCTTGGAATACTGAGTTTCTTAAGGTTATGTTCTGGGACCTGTATTGTTCATCATTTACATGAGCCCTGTTTTTGAAACAGCGAACCGTCGCATTCTGTCGCATGAAAGTTTGGTCAATAACACACAGCTCTCTCAGTCCATCTTGGTACTGATGTCCATCAAGTGCTGGAAAATATTCAAAAACTGCATCAATAACATAAGGTCTTGAATGATACTAACACAGTGCAATTAGTAGTGATGGAATATGAACAACGACAAAATTTCGGTAAATGTCAGTCCTACGTTTGAAAGAACATCCCTCACTTCAAACACAATCTGTATTGATAATACTGACCTTTGCTTTTCTCTCCGTATGAGCAAAAACCTGGTGTCATCTTTATCAATTTTTTTTTTCAAATCTTATGCATCAATTGTCTGCAGGATAACTTGTCGAGAACTTATGAGAATGAGCAGCATCCGCCACTCTCTGTCTGTGATGCTACTAAAACTTCCACCAGCACTTTTTTGTTGTGTTTGAGCTTTATTACGGTAATTCTCTTCTCACTGATGTCCCCAGATATCTGCTTCCAAAGCTCCAAAGGTTCAAAAGAGTGCTGCGCGAGGCTGACTGAAAAATGGCCTATACATGAGGGATACCACACCTTTCCTGAAATACATGCCCTTGCTGCTTGTTAAGTCGAGAATTTCACGAAGTCTTCTTTCAGTCTGTTTTTCATCTCTCTTGCTGACACTGGCCCTGGCCATCTGGCATTTTTACTCTGTATATTCCATGTCCAAATCTCCGTTCTTAATCAGATGGGTGTATTCTGCCGGAACAAAAATCTTAGAACAGCATTGTCTCTCTGGAATCAATCTTGGTTTTTCTCGTTCACCCTTGAGACCAAAATTTGCATCCAGTTTCGCAGTTCTTCCTTCGTTTCCTTTGTCTTTAGTGACATTCATCTTGCCTGAAGAAGACAAAAGAGATCGAAAAGCGTTGTGTTTGTTTTCCAGTTTGTGTTCTTTTTTTGGTTTGACGGCGCGCAGTGATTCTGTTTTTTTTACCCCTTTTTTCACTCAGCACTGATCACGCCTCCCCACACACACCGCCCCTCCCTTCATCCCACGTTGTTTCCCCATTGCCGACACCCCTACTCCTACAGGACGGGTCTTTATCTATTGTGTGTATGTCTACACCGTGTGTGTGTGTGTGTGTGTGTGTGTATGTGTGGTGTGCGTGTGCGTGTGCGTGTGCATGCGTGCGTGCGTGCGTGCGTGAGTGTGTATGTGTGTGTGAGTGTATGTGTGTGTGCGAGCGTGTGTGGTGTGTGTGTGTGTGTGTGGTGTGTGTGTGTGTGTGTGTTTGTGTGTGTGTGTGTGTGTGTGTGTGTGTGTGTGTGTGTGTGTGTGTGTGTGTTTATGCGATGGTAATTGCGATGATGATTTTGACGATTTGACAAGCATTTGACTTACATGAACATTACATTGTTTAGTCTTGTGAGGCATGGGGCGGGGTTTTTTTTGTTGTTGTTTTTTTTTTTTCATTAAATGCTACATTTCGTGGTCTCCAACTAGCATAACAGCAATTGTTATGTTATTCGGTTTGATTTCACTTACACAAAAGTGTCAACATCTGGTCTGCCTAGAACATCGATGCAAGAATGTACAAATCATTTTGTAAATCAATGTAAAGATGACAGTTTTAAGCTTCCATGACAGTTATTACGAAATCGTTTTCAGGCGGACCAGACGTTGACAGTTTTGTGTAAGTGAAATCAAACTAAATAAACATAACAATATCTGGGTTTAATTAGCCCTCACCTCCCTGCCTCTTCTCTATCTCAATCTCTCTCTCCCTCTCTGTCTGTCTGTTTTTGTTTGTCTTACTGTCTGTCTCGTCTCTCGCTCTCTCTCTCTCTCTCTCTCTCTCTCTCTCTCTCTCTCTCTCTCTCTCTCTCTCTCTCTCTCTCACATCTCTCTCTCTCTCTCTCTCGCTACACCCCCCCCCCTTTTTTTTTTCTTGACCCTGGCCTGTCATTAAATTAATGTAAGGGCTGTGTATGCCATGTTTCGTCATGCTCATTAGGCATTATGATTGTTTATAATCATTACTTCTGTTTTGGCAATGTAGAGAAAAAAAGTTGTGAAACAATAGGATCTGCCAGGCAGCAGTATGTCCCTCGATGTTCTTAATGGAATATCCTATGTGTGCCGGCACCCCATGTGAACACAACAAGGGTGGGTGCATGACTGCTCCAAGCTGTATTGTTCGGTAGCTGGTCCCACCCGCATATTAGAGTGTGTTTTCATCTTCGTGTTTATCATCATTACCCCTGTTTTGGCAATCTAGTGGAAAAAGTAATGTCAGTTTTAAACCACGCATAGCCAAATGACACAAAAATGGGCATATGACTCTCTTAGTCGTAAATTACGACGTGTTCTGAATACCTGATTTAAGCTTTGTCTTACTGTGCTCAAAATCTGTTCATTGTTATCACAACATTCTGTGAATAAAGTTTTGTTTAACGCAAACTAAATCAGAAACTAGATTGTTTGAAGTTTGTCTTTTTTAGTTTTTAATTTCTATTCTCGTGAATATTGAAATAATGCCACAAAACTTCAGTTTTCTGATTTTATTAACTTCTTAGCTATTGAATCACAACGACTGAACTGCACACCTGTTAATGAGGCATGTGCTGTTCAGAATGGAGGACACACAGTTTTTGACAGCACACATTTTGATTTCGCCTCGCCTTATATGTTTCTGTGTTTATTGTTTCAATGTTTCCATAGTGATAATTACTGTGTTCATGGTGATTGGCACTGTTGCGCTCAAACTTGCCAAAAAGCTGGGAAAGAATGTTATGTTCGGGCTGTGGAAGCTGTATTTAATGTTGTTGTAGTTGTTGAAAGGAAAGACCTGTTGTACATGAGGGAGTAATGTTTGGCAGTCAATACGTAAATGCGACTAGGTGTAACACGTAAACAAATGCACACATTAAATTTTTGTGTACACTTAGCTTTCCTTTACTTCAGCTTACATATAATAGCTAACATTATTACCGTGTACTAGATAAGATACCCCCCTCCCTCCCCACCCTCCCTCCCCCCCCTTTCCCGAACTCAGCAGCCCAGTAATTGAAGGATACTTATACGGGCGCCTGTCAGCTGTTTTGACGTGGTGGGGCTAGGTGTTGATGGCAAAGCTGTGCAGATCTGTCGGCACCAGTTGTGCCTGCCGTCGCTGAGACCGGCGGCCGTCAAAGACATTGCAAGGGGTGGGGTCGTCGTTTTTTTTTTTTTTGGGGGTGGGGGAAGGGGGTGGAATGGTCATCCCATTGAAGGTGCTTGAATTGTCGTGGGAGGTAAAAAAAAACTCGTTGAGTCAGGGTTGTGTGGTCTTTGTTTTTTTTTGTTTTTTTTAACCCATGTTTACTTCTCTGTCTTCCCTCTAATTCCTCTTCTATCCTCTCCCTTTCCTCCTCCCACCCCTACTGGTCCTTCAAAAGAGTTTAAAAAAAAAAAAAACCCAAGGATGCTCTCATGTCTTTAGCTGGGTACCACACTTTTGTAAAATCATCGTTTGTCTTACAAGGCCTTCTCTCTCTCTCTCTCTCTCTCTCTCTCTCTCTCTCTCTCTCTCTCTCTCTCTCTCTTATTTTGCTTTACTAACAGCAACTAAAGAAAAACAACAAAACAGTTTCGTACTTTTTTTCTCTGTCCATTTCTCTTGCTTTATTTTGCTTTTACTAACAGCAACTCAACAAACTACAACAAAGCAGTGGCGTTCACAATGTAGCAAGTTCCACTTTTAATACGAATTTCGTGTGCAGTTCGCATCAGATAAGACATAGCGTGTTTTTCGATCAATTGTGTTCACAATGTGCTGACATTGCACACTTTGTCCTTTGCACTTTCAACCCGACGTTTTGCCACGGACCTCTCTCCCATACACAGAAAACTGAAAAAAATACTCAGGTACGATGTAAAGGTCCTGCACTAGAACTACACACAAGCCTAAGTTGGATCAACACCACCACACGTGGGATGAAAAGACTGCAAAATTCCAGTACCGCTAACTACAACAATTCAGAGATAATAGAAGCCTGGCTCAGTCCGTTCATTTATTTTGCTTAGTTAAACAAGCGGCTCTGGCATCGCCAGCCCGGCGCACAGGTCCATTCGGAAGGTATTCCAGAGTCTGACAGATGGCAGACTACTGGGCAGACCGTCTGGAGCCGG
>JADBJO010011293.1:10000-15000 GCA_016801955.1 Conus betulinus
TGGAGGAGCGAGGGAGTGCGAGAGAGAGGGAGCCCCTGTCGGGGGGGTTCGTGGGGAGAGTGGAGAGACGGGAGGATTTCGGGAGTAGAAGGGAGTAATGCAGGAGAGAGACGAAAACAGACACAAGCTGGGCGAGAGAGGCCAGAGACAGAGAGAGACCGAAAGACGGGGATGGCAGACAGAGGGACATACAGAAAGACCAGACGGACGAGAGAGCGAGCAAGAGAGACAGATCAGAGCAGAGGTGAGGGCGAGGACGGAGAGATGGGGGAGATGGAGCGAGCTGGAAAGACGGTGAAGGGTGAAAGATTAGACAGACTTGTTCTCCTGGACGGAGGCCAGCTCACATTCTGGCACCGTTGGTTCTGCAGTCCACTTTCACACAGTCCGGCATTGCAATCATCCCTCTCCAGTGTAGAGGTGGGAGAGCAGGAGACTTTCGCCCGTGTTAGGATGTTGTGAGCAGGTGGGTGGGGCCGTGCCAAATAACCGTTGTGAATGGACCATCTTTTATTATTCTTTTTTAATGTTATCCTCATCATCCTTATCATCATCATCATCATCATCATCATCATCATTATTATTATTATTATCATCATCATCAAGATTATTATTATCATTATTACTGTAGTAGTAGTAGTATTAGTAGTAGTAGTCTAGTAGTGTAGTAAGTAGTAGTAGAAGTAGTAGTAGTTATCATTATTATTATTTTCATTATTATTATTTTCATCACAGTATATTCGTTGTACTGGTGGAACTATTTTTTAATAATCCACAACGTGCACGCGCGCGCCCGCCCCGCACACACACCCACATACACACGCACGCGCGCGCGCGCGCAAGCTCGCACGCACACAAGCACGCACACAAACACGCACGCACGCACGCACGCACGCACGCACGCACGCAAACAAGCACGCAAGGACACACGCCACAACCATGCCCAAACATGTACTAAATGCAGAGTTTATTTTCGTCCACAAGGTTCCAGTGCGTGCGAACTAGTCATTATAAGCTACACCACATCCGCTAGCTTTGAGACCACACTGCGCATGATTTAAAACTGATAAGCTAAAGAATCATGACTAAGAAACAGAGAATTTAAGAAAAAAAAAAATCATTGTGGCTACGACTTAGACAGATGTCTGCCCTACGCATTATTCAAATGCGCTGGTCAGTCCTTGAGTAGCTACCTAAAACTTGCTGTGCCATTTCTTCTTTTCTTCTCTAAATCATTGCGCGAGGAGGCACACACACACACACACACACGCACACCACACACACACACACACAGCACACACACACACACACACACACACACACACCACACACACACACACACACACCATCACATTCAACACACACACACAACACACACACAACACCCACACACACACCACACACACACCACACACTATCTCAAATTCAAACATACACGAGGGAGGGGGAGGGAGCGAGGGAGGGAGGAGAGAAATGGAGAGAAGAGAGAGAGAATGGAGAGAGAGAGAGAGCGAGAGCTGAGAGAGAGAGAGGAGGTAGAGATGAGAGAGTGCGCGGACGGTGGAGGAGAGGGAGAAAGGAGAGAGGACGCAGACAGACAGCTAGGATAGCAGTCAAGACATAAAGGGGAGAAACGGGAGGGATAGAGGACGCAGGAAACTCGCACCGACAGAGGGGGGAAGGAGCTGGAGCGATGAGGAGGAGGACGGGAGAAGTTAAGAGTTTGTTCCGATACGTGCAATGAATTCGGACAGCAACGGAACGAGGAGAGAGAGAGAGAGAGGATGAGAGAGGCGAGGGAGAGGGAGAGGAAGGAGAGAGGGAGGAGGGGGGGAGAGAGGGAGGAGAGACGACAGTGAGAGAGACGAGGAGTGGAGAGACGAGAGGGAGGGAGAGAGAGGAGAGGAGAGTGACAGGGAAAGACAGGACAGCTAGACAGTTGACAGTCAAAAGACTAAACAAAGAAACGTATACGTTAGAAAGGCGACACACAACACAGAAGACAGACCGCCAACAGTCAAAGACAAAACGATGACAACGCACATGCTTTATTCAGTCGAGGTCGCAAAAAGGGACCTTCTTAAGCATTCAGAACTGGAGTGGACCTCAGAGTATCAGGATGGAGAGGAGGCAGAGCGAGAGAGAGGAGGGGGAGAGGAGAGAGAGAGAGACGAGAGAGAGAGAGAGAGAGGAGAGAGACGAGGAGAGCAAGGTGGGATGTGGATAGTTTATGGAAATTTCATTTACAGCTCTGCTGCCAAGGGGTACAATTTTACTAGTAATGGCGACGAAGAGGTGAAAAAGTGTCACAAGAATTAACCACCTAATGACGACGAAGAGAAAAAAAAAAGATAATGCACGGCTGTGGAGGAGAGAGAGAGAGAGAGAGAGAGAGAGAGAGAGAGAGAGAGAGAGAGAGAGAGAGAGACAGACAGACAGACAGACAGACAGACAGACAGACAGAAGACAGACAGACAGACAGACAGACAGACAGAGAGACAGACAGAAGACAGACAGACAGACAGACAGACACAGAGACAGACAGACAGACATACACAGAGAGAGAGAGAGAGAGACAGACAGACAGACAGACAAACAGACAGACAGACAGACTGACCGACACAGACAGAGACAGAAAAGACACAGACAGACAGACAGACACAGAGACAGACAGACAGAGACAGACAGACAGAGACAGACAGACAGACAGAGACAGACAGACAGACAGACAGACAGACAGACAGACAGAATACCAAGACGAATACGAATATGAATGCAATATGCTTTGATTACAATTATGCCTAGGCCCTCTCTGTAGGGGATTATCGTTGTGGAATCTTACACACACACACACACACACACACACACACACACACACACACACACACACACACACACACACACTCACACACACACACACACACACACACACACACACACACCACACACACACACACACACACACACACACACACACACACACAGATGCACAAACACACACATGGACGCAAACATGTACAAATGCACACACACACACACACACACACACACACACACACACACACACACACACACACACACACACACACACACACACACACACACACGGGATAGATGTAAGACACTAGTCATGAAGCATTTCTCACGAACAAAACAAATCAAAACAACACACACACACAACTAAACTTCTCTGGCATTTGGACAGTCAATAATACTATACTTCTTTTAATATGAAATCAGTATGCTGACGTTTTTAAAGCTTTGCAAATGAACATTGCGACATCAAACAAGATTTGCATATTTCTACACGTAATACTCAAATTAAACTTAAAATAACACGGATCGTTATAATGTGTAAGCTGAACACGTCTTATCCTTCACTGTTAAAGAACAGGGCGGAAAAGTATTATATAAGTGGGATTTTTCTCAGCAACATGGCACAGACGACATACAAATTTATTACCTTTTTACTATATCTGAATCGACGTTTGACCACGTCTGACACAGCAAAACAAAGTTTTGTATATGCACATTTTTTCTTTGTTCATAACAATTTCTATATATGGACTTACTGCGGTAAATGCCCTATATTCAGCAAACTGGTCACTGGTGTGGATTGTGATTCACTCTCGCCACTTCAGTCGATAAATCTCTGTTTGAATCATTTTAGCAAAATCTGTAATGTTTCAACATCTTAATCAACCCAAACAAAAGCAAAACCTTACCTGAAAAAAGTACGTTCGAATATTGTAGCCCAAATCGTTTTTTCCATTAATGATTGGATCATATAACGCTTTAGAAGCTGTAAATGGCAATTCGTGGTTTCTCTGTTAAACTTATCCAGTTGTTGATACATTTAAAGTACAAGCTTAAACAGATTGGATATTTCTCCATACACCAAATGATCAGGAGTGCGATTCTTGACGTTCAAAAGGCGTTTATCAGTTGCGGCTTTTCTGTTACATCGTCACTTTCAAACGATCATATCTTAGCCCTGTATTGTAAAATTGACTGAACCTGAGAATCAAATATCTATTTAGACATATCCAACGAACAACAATCAAGCTTATACATTACCTGAAGTGTAATTAGAATAACTTTTTTTTTTTTGCTCTCTTAACTGAATCCCCACACACAAATGTAAAACTAAGCCTGGTTGAAAAGAATTTACCCAGACATTGAAAGAGGTTTATTACTTTTACTATTTAGTTTCCAGACGAGCATTGGTCATTTCTAGCCAGTTACCCATCCTTGCAATAAAACAATAGTATTAGATTTTGTTTCTTCCATATTCCTTTTTAGCTCTAGTCTCACTGCAGTTGCATGCAAACTACTCAACTGCCTTTGTAGACCAACAAGTGATAAAGGTAAGAAGATAATGTTATCAGCAAATAGTAATATAAACTGTTCTATCAAATCAAAAGACAGGTCACGCATACCATTTTCAATATTTTATGGTGCAAGTTCATTCACTAACAACGAAACTAGAATCAGACAGCAAACATCACCTTGCTTTACTCCAGTTGTGCAATTCACAAAACCTGATAACTTTTGCTTAGCATCATATCCTAGCCTTTCTGCCCCTATCCATATTCTTAATGCATCTAAATGAGTTAGTGTTAATTCGGTTTTCTAACAACATACAGCATAACAACTTTCAACAAATGAAATCAAAAGCGTTTTAGAAATCTACCAACGCAGCCTTGAACATTTGATTATTTGCAAATTGTTTCTGAATGGCAGTTAACAATGTAGATATGTCATCTATTGTGCATAATCCTTAATTTTTAAAAAAAGATGTACTCTCTCTCTCTTGCGAAATAGCACTTCTTGCCCCTCACTCACGCTGAGTTAGTTTTACTTTCTTTGGCCGGACTCCTCTGGGCATTCTAACTCATTTTCACCCCCCCCCCCCCCCCCCCCCCCCACCCCCGCCCCCCACCCCCGCCTCCCTCACCCTGCTCCTTTTACCTCTTCTACTCACCCCCCCCCCCCCCCCC
>JADBJO010011293.1:20000-27500 GCA_016801955.1 Conus betulinus
AGTTGATAGAAATGGTATCGTCTTCATAAGGGAAACACTTTTTTTAATTATTGTTGTTTGTTTCTTTCTTTTTCTTATTTTCATTCCGACGGCCGACATGCTGGCAGCTGAAATGTATGTATCCAGATTCAGATACGTTTCGGTTTGTTTTGTTATCAAAGAAATATTCATATTGGAGAGAGAGAGAGAGAGAGAGAGAGAGAGAGAGAGAGAGAGAGAGAGAGAGAGAGAGAGAGAGAGAGAGAGAGAGAGAGAGAGAGAGAGAGGAGAGTTGCAGAGACAGAAAGACCGAGACAAAGAGACAGTAGACAGACAGATGGACAGATATGTGTGCAGATGTATGTATGCGTGCGTACGTGCATGTGTGTATGTGTGTGTGTGTGTGTGTGTGTGTGTGTGTGTGTGTGTGTGTGTGTGTGTGTGTGTGTGTGTGTGTGTGGGAGAGAGAGAGAGAGAGAGAGAGAGGGAATATGTGTGTGTAAGAGAGAGAGAGAGAGAGAGAGAGAGAGAGAGAGAGAGAGAGAGAGAGAGAGAGAGAGAGAGAGAGAGACCCAGCGCAGCAAGCTGGTCACACACAGAACTGTTGAAATTAATACCTAATCTGAGGATGAGATTGTCTCAGACTGCACAGGATAATGCTGCCCTTGGGGCGGCGGTGAGGTGGGGGGAGAAGGAGGATGGGGCTGGAGTTCCATTCATCACGATCAAGCTCTATAGCTACATGTATTCTGGTCAGCTCTGATAGGTCTATGCCTTGAAGGGCAATCTAATTGAACCAAGCACTGGTTCACGGATCTACATCGTAAGCTGATGACCAGCTATAGTTTCTTTCTTACTAAAGTCAGTGAGCCATGATTTACTTCGGAGAGATCGCCGATTTACGATTATGTGCAGGTTATGTTTCATTGAAGATTGAATGATTGAAAAACAAGGGAGAGAACTCTGCTCGCTGGTGTCCCACTGATTTGCACCGCACAAGACCTACTGAGGTTGGAACTGTTTGAATAGACTATCAAATCTATTTTTAGCCATCTCTCTATTCAAACTTTCACTCATTTTTAGTTCCAAAGTGTTGTGACTGTGAATATTTCTGCTGCATCAAATGAAAACATTTACCTACGATGGGTGGCCAGGCCAGCCAACCCCTAAATCAACTTCCAGCAAATCCTGTCAACTCACCACAGCTTGATTTCCGTGACGTAAGAGCTTCCATAAGGATACGTCTCTTTGTGCGAATCCAAACACTGCCCAGAGATCGTCAGAAAACACATTTTCTTCCATGAACCTGGGATTGTCGAGGTTCGCGGAACGCAACGACTTTGGACCACAAAGTAACGGATCACGTAATCAAAAACAAATACAATGTTCTGAAAATTGATGAGATCGTGTAACGAGATGATCAAGATTGAAAGTCCTAAAGTTCGTTTAATTGAAACGTCTTAAATGTCTACACGACGGCATCTTTGTTACTATACAAAACAACACCTACAACAACAACAGCAACAGCAGGAACTACAAAACAACACATACAACAACAACAGCAGCAGCAGCAGCAGCAACAACAACAACAACACAACAACAGCAACAGCAAGAACGTTTGCTTTTTGTCAGTACAAACTGACTTTACTCTTAATTTACGAATAAGACAATTATTGTGGTTTGTGACCTTGCCACATACAGGCTTATGTCAGTAATACATTCTCTCGCAAGAGCTCCCTTAAGTCGTGTGTGTATGTGTGCGTGCGTGCGTGCGTACGTGCCTGCGTTCGTGCGTGCTTGTGTGCGTACGTGTGCGTGTGCGTGCGCGCGCGCGCGCGCGTGTATGTGTGTGTGTGTGTGTGTGTTTGTGTGTGTGTGTGTGTGTGTGTGTGTGTGTGTGTGTGTGTGTGTGTGAGAGAGAGAGAGAGAGAGAGAGAGAGAGAGAGAGAGAGAGAGAGAGAGAGAGAGAGAGAGAACGTACACATGCTAGATAACCGCACTGGAACATTTGGATGCCTGTTAGCCTGCGTGGGAGCTAGATACATGCGTGCAGGAGCAGCGCGAGGAGGATGGAGAATGAGAAGACAGCAACTGGGTGTGGTGGAGGGGTGGGTAGGCTCAGAGCTGTTATCCCAAACCAGATTTCGCTTTAATCTGCACCGGACGATTACATCAACGCCCCTGTTTCACCACGTCAGCAATGACATGATTCTCAGGACCCAGCGAGCCTTCCCAATTTTTTTTTTTTTTTGCAGTGGAAGCGTTCACACTGACTCTCCGATTGCGACGCGGCAACTGTACAAGGTCAATGAACGTCTCTGAGTGGATCCTGGTGATTGTTCTTGCAGTCCAGACACTTGCCCACACCCGTCAGTGAAGAGAAACAACTGATGACGTTGCTCACTATAATCTGTAGCACCAACCACCACCACCATCCATTACTGATCTCCCCCTTCCTCCTCTGTTTCCCCGCCTCTTTGCCAGCTTCCTCTTCCCTCTCCTTCCTAGCGGTGAAACCAACGACACAGACATCAGATTTACTCTAACTTTAGAACCTGACCGTGAGGCGTGATGAAAGGCTTACCTCCATCAATTTGTTGATCAGTTTGGTTCCAAATCTATAACAGAAACACCGTTTTGGGCAGGGGGTAAGGCTTTGTTATCTTTCGCATGAGTAAAAAAAAAAAAAAAAAAAAAAAAAAAAAAAAAAAAAAACTCAGCGGCATATTTCTCTTGCCTCGAGAAATGGGAAAAGAACCCCACCCTCACCCCCCCACCCCACTGGGTGTAATAGAGAAAAACATATATTTAGAATGCGACTCCCCCCTCCCCCATCCCTCCCCCTCCCCATCTCCGCATCCCCCTCCACCCTCTCGCCTCTTCAATAAAAAAAAACATAATAAATAATAAGAAAAAAGAAGAAATATGCAAAAAAATAGATAGATAGGTGAACAAACCGAAATAAATGAGAAGACAGGTATTGACCAGAGGCCGTGGCCCAGTGGACAGCGTTGCACTGGGGGTTGGGAGATCAGGGGCTTCATTCCTAGGAGTGGTGCTGTTGCCCTGGTCTGCTTCTATCCAGAGGGGAGCTTGCTAGGGACTCAGATGGGAAGACTGGAGCCACTCGTTAGAGATTCATCTATTCAGCAGATTCGTCTTTAAATAGCTTTTTTCTTAAATTTCTTGTTCAATTTACGAATGAGGCGACTGTTGGCGGTTGTCATAAACATGGATATGTCTGCGGCACGTTCTCTCTCCCTTGTGCTCATTCAAGTCGCTCGCGCGCGCGCGCGCACGTGTGTGTGTGTGTGTGTGTGTGTGTGTGTGTGTGTGTGTGTGTGTGTGTGTGTGTGTGCGTGCGTGCGTGCGTGCGTGCGTGCGTGTGTGTGTGTGTGTGTGTGTAAGATACATACATTTCAATGGGTAGTATGTGTGGAAGCCGGTTGCGTGCCAGAAATGAAGTGGAAGTGGAGTGGGTGGCCGAGAGGACTAAGAGAGAGAAGAAGGGAAGCGCATGTGGAAGGGTGGGAGAGATATGTTGTCCCCAACTGTATTTCATGTTCATCTGCGCCAAATAATGAAACTCCGCTGATTCAGTGTGTAAAGCATTGACATAATTCTCAGAGGCTAAAAAAAAACATGCCAATTTTGGTGCGTACATGTTCATCCCCACGGCAAAGCGCAAACTTTCCGAAGTAAACAAAACATCATCTCTGTGTGGATGCGGGTGATTCTGTCCTCAATTCAGGCACGTGCCCACAATGGTGGAGCAAGGTTCATTTTTTTTTTTTTTTTTTTTTTTTTTTGCTGTCCCAACCTCTGCGCCACCTCAGAGGCAGTGCACCCACGCGGCTCATTCCGACACCCTGTCCACAGCCACGGCCCGGTCGGCCCCGCCGCAGCCCCGGCCCGCAGCCCCGGCACCGGCAATCCACAGGCAGCAGTCAATGTCAAGTCGTCAAGAGGCAACCCACCGGGAGGAGACACTGCACTGCTGCCGAGTCACTTCAGTGGTGTTCAGTGGCGCCTGTTCTGATCTAACATACGCAGGACACCACCTACTAAGCCCCCTACTGACGACAATAATTGCTTAGTCGCGGAGCCGGCGCGAGTGAGCTCTCCCTCCGGAGGGCGCCACCACGTCCGTCCAACGACAGCCCCCATGGACTCGCCGATACCGGTGACCCCGACGGAAAAAACGGAAGCCACAGACGTGGAGAGGACATCGAAACTGAGGTCACCATGAGAGCAGGGCATGAAGGGCCACAGAATTTGATACTTTTTTATGCTGATCGATGAGAATGAGGATGATTATGATGATGCTACGGATTTCCATTTCGGTCTGAGACTACATGACAGGGCTGTACTCTACGCTTCCTCTCATAATATATCCCGGCGTCAACCAGGCCCGAGAGATACAGACACCTGCAGTGTTGGTCAGAAAATTTGAGCAACACTCTCAGAAACGCATCCATTAAGTGGATGAAACTCGACTGTGTGGTCCCAGCTGGTTGGAGCAAGGTACATCGGTGTAGTAGTACCAGGTACTGCCTGAATCCACCTACTGTCTTCGTTTCTTCTTCAGCTCTCATCCTCTTTCCTTGTTTCCTGCTCCCCCCCCCCCCCCCCTCCCCTCCTCTCCTCTTAGCAGAGGTCCCAGTGGCCCGGACATCCGAATCATTCCAAATTAGGACCGCGAGGCGTTTTGAAAGCTTACTTCCATTCATTTGTTTATTGCATTGTTTTTTTTTTTTTCTACCACATCTATTGAAAATGGTTTGGGGAACAGGGGTAACAGCCTCGTTTTCTTCTGCGTGAATGAAAGAGGCCGCACATTTCTCTTGCCCCGCGAAATGGAAGGAAAATATACACACCTATTGGTTGTAGGGGAAAAGGGAGTATTTGCAATGGGATTCCATTCCTCCTCCTTCCTCCCCAACTGCGTCCTTCGATCCTCTACCCCATCACTCTTTTCTAAAAAAAAAAAAAAAAAAAAAAAAGAGAGAGAGAGAGAGAGAGAGAGAGAGAGAGAGAGAGAGAGGGAAAGAAATAATATACCGATAGATAAATGGAAAAAAATGAAAATAACGATAGATAATTGAAAAAAAATGAAAATAACGATAGATAAATGAAAAAAAAAGAAAATTAATGAGGGGACAAATATTGATCAGCCGCTGTGGCGCAGTGAAAAACATCTTGCAGTCAGGACAAGAAGAGCATGGGTCTGGTTTAAATCTGCCCAGTTTCATGGCTCCGTCCTGCTCCTACCTGAAGGCGAGCTTGCTACGGGCTCCAATGGGAAGTTTGATACCATTCATTTGAGTTCCGTAATCTGCTTAGTGGACTCATCTATGATAGTGCCTTTTTGATAGATCAATAGTAAAATCAGAATTGAAAACAAATGAGAAGACAAATATTGACCAGCCGCTGTGGCGCAGCAGAGAGCGTTGCGTATCTAGGGCTTAGAGATCGTGGGTTTGATTTACCTGCTTGATTATGTGGCTCCATCCTTCTCCTGTCCGGACTAAAGTCTGCTGTGGGTTCGTTTGGGAGGACTGGAATCACTCAGTCGACTGTCATTTATCCAGTGGATTCATCTATGAAGTGTTTGTTCTAAGATTTCTTGACCAACTTATAGATTAGAGTTGGGAGTTAGTCACAACATACAGGTTATGTCTGTGTGCGTTATCTCTCTTGTGCTCACTTGAGTCGCACGTGCGCGCGCGCCCAAATGTGTGTGTGTGTGTGTGTGTGCGTGCGTGCGTGCGTGCGTGCATGTGTGTGTGTGTGTGTGTGTGTGTGTGTGTGTGTGTGCGTGCGTGCGTGCGTGCGTGCGTGCGTGCGTGCGTGTGTGTGTGTGTGTGTGTGTGTGTGTGTGTGTGTGTGTGTGTGTGTGTGTGTGTGTGTGTGTGTGTGTGTGTGTGTGTGTGTGTATGTGCGTGCGTGCGTGTGTGTGTGTGTGTGTGTGTGTGTGTGTGTGTGTGTGTGTGTGTGTGTGTGTGTGTGTGTGTGTGTGTGTGTGTGTGTGTGTGTGTGTGTGTGTGTGTGTGTGTGTGTGTGTGTGTGTGTGTGTGTGTGTGTGTGTGTGTGTGTGTGTGTGTGAGTGCGCGCGCGCGTGTGTTTATGTGAACGCAAGTGCTAAATCACAACTGTGCATTCAAATGAGTGTTAGCCTGTGTGGAAGCTAGATGCACGTGGGAGGTGGCGTGGGATGGGTGCCAGAGAAGATGGAGAAATAGAAGAGATCAAGTTGGTGTTGAGGGTTGGGGGAGACACATTATCTCAAACTGGATTTTGCGTTTATTTGCAGATTCATTGTGAAGAATTGAATCAATTTTTCCCGATTCACTGTGTAAACATGGACATAATTTTCAGGGCCAACAAGCCATGCTGATTCTTAGCTGAAGCATTATCATTGATTCCCATCGCGAGGCGCCAAATTCCAGAGTAAGAAAAACATCATCACTGCGGGGATCTGGATGATACTAGCCACTATTCAGACATTTGCTCAACGCGTCAGAAATGGAGACAATTGGTTCAAAATTGCTCATTGTAGTTGTAGTGCCAGCCACTGAGTACACCCATTCCCTGTCCTTTCCTCCTCTTCTGATCCACGCCTCGTTCCACGTCCCCCCCCCCCCACCCCCCCCCCCCCCCCCCCCCCCCCCCCCTCCCCCCTCATAAGGCCTACATAAGGTACCAATGATGCAGACATCAGACTTACTCCAAATTAGAACTGTGATGCGTGTTGAAGGGCTACTTTCATTGATCTCTTTTTTCCTTCCTTAAATCTGTGAAAACCGCGTTTGGGGAAGTGAGGTAAGGGCTTGGTTATCTTTCGCATAAATAAAGGAGAACGCACATTTCTCTTGCCACGAGAATTGGGAGGAGAATATCCATCCACTGGCCAAAGGGGAAGAGAGAATATTTCGAATGAGACCCCTCTCCCTCCCCCTCCGCCTGTGTCTCCCCCCTCCCCTCTTCCATCAAAAGAGAAATAAGCTACAGAGAGATAAAGAGAGATATCAGAAATGAAAATAAATGAGAAGACAAATATTGACCAGCCACTGTGGCGCAGCGGATAGCGTTGCGTGTCTAGAGCTTAGAGATCATGGGTTTGATTTACCTGCTTGATTATCATGTGGCTCCATCCTTCTTCTGTCCAGACTAAAGTCTGCTGTGGGTTCGTTTGGGAGGACTGGAATCATTTAGCCGTCTTTCAGTTATCTAGAGGATTCATCTATGAAGTGTTTGTTCTAAGATTTCTTTTGTTCTAAGATTTCTTGACCAGCTTATGAATTAGACGATTGTTGGGAGTTAGTCACATACAGGGCTATGTCTGTGTACGTTCTCTCTCTTGTGCTCACTTGAGTCGCACACGTGCGCACGCATGTGTGTGTGTGTGTGTGTGGTGTGTGTGTGTGTGTGTGTGTGTGTGTGTGTGTGTGTGCGCGCCTGTGTGTATGTGTGTGAGTGCAAGCGCGCGTGCGTGAATGTGTGTGTGTGTGTGTGTGTGAG
>JADBJO010011293.1:32500-35000 GCA_016801955.1 Conus betulinus
ATAAAGACTGTGTTTTGAAAGCGATGGGGTCTTTTAAACTGAATGATAGATCTAATACGGGTAAGACTCTGATGTTCTAGCGGAAAAAACAGTCTTTAAAAAAAACAGTCTTTAAAGTTAGATAGTGCTGATCGGGGGGGGGGGGGGGGGGGGGGGGGGGGGGGGGGGGGGGGGGGGGGGGGAGGGGGCACAGCCATAGCCTCTAAAGAGCAGCCTCTACCAATCTTTAAATGTTAGGAGTTTTACAACAAGGGAATCTTCTCTGTTAAGGTAATTCTTACGGATAGAGGAAAATACGTTTTTAACGGCAGGGAGTGTTAATTCGAAAGACGGCTAGTGCCAGTTGTTTAGGACGACCTGCTCATGTTTTTTAAAGACTGGGGGTTTTAAGGAGATGGTGTCTTTGATTTGGATGAAACCAGAAAAAAAAACAGTTTACAGATTTAAAGGCAGGGAGTGTCTATATAGAGGATCTCAGTGCAAAATGCAAATCAGTTAGACTCAGTGACTTTGGAGTAGGATTTTTTTTCCTTTCCTTTCTTTCTTTCTTTCTTTTTTTTTCTTTCTTTCTCTTTCTTTTTACTTACTTTCTTCCATTCTTTTCTTCTTTCTTTCTTTCTTTCTTCAGGTCGCACATACTTTGTTCTTCGACATTCACGACTTACGTCCTGAGGTTTGGCCTGAGTCATTCACCCCAAAGACAACGATATCAATCTTTGTTCAACAGAATAGTAGAGTGAAACCACTTTAGGGTGACCTCCAAAAATCTTTCACCACTGGATTTTTTTTTAAAGAGAGTGAATGTCCAATTGAGAAGAGCATCGAATACGGATAGGAAAAATATATGTGTATATCCTTATAAACAAAGTCTGTACAATTACAAAATGCTGATGCAGAGGACACCATAAAGCGACATGTACAGAAGACTCCCGATTTCCGTAAAAATAAACCAACCAAAACGAACACAAACAAACAAACATCCAGGTCTTTAATGATGGCGAGTCTGTAACTGGGAGGTCAATTTGATGTGGACCAGGACAAAAATATCACAGAGAAGCTAAAGAAGGTCTTTAAACACAGAGAGTGTTCATGGAAGGGGGGGAGGGGTTGTATTGGAAAGTATCACTATATTAGTTCAGAAGGGAAATCAGTGAAGAGACAGCGGCTCATCATCAATTCAAGATGAAGTTGACTTAGTCATTACAAAAGTCATAAACTGCACATGCTTTCCCTTATGGCGAAGGCGACTTTTTGTTCTGCGAGTGTTTGGACAATGACAATCACCCGATAAGTTCACCAGATTCGTTTTGTTTGTTTTTCTCACTACAGTGAAACCTCTCTCCAACGACCTTCATAAATGCAGTCCGAGTTGGGGATGTTAGCGTGGAGTTCTCAAGGTCATAATGTCTCAGACAAAAGTCCGTTGAAGCTGAGGGTAGCTATCTGATTGCTGGCTGGTGTCAGTCTCTCTCATTTCAGCCTAGGGGAAGTCAGTGTCCGCTTTGGGTTCATAGTCAGACCGTCCGAAAGTATTGTTTCCAAACGAGGTATGATGTCATCCATCTAAAGGTGTTGGTTAGAAGCAAACAGGAGACTACACAACGAGGAACCAGCCGGCGATTTCAAAGTGCACCTGCTTCCCCCACTCCATCCTAACTTCATTCCCATCCCAACAGCAAATTGGGCATCTTTACACACACCCCCTCCCCCTGCCCCACCTCTCATAGGCGCCCACCATGGCCAGGGGCCATTCCTGGCACCAGGGCTTCTAACTCCAGGGGCACAGCAGTCTCCCACCAGGCCGTCCAGCGCCATGTAGAGCCGTCATCCGGCGAGACAACGCACGCCCTCTGCCGCTCATACAGCCGAACGGTAGACTGCTCCCCCTGTTGTCGGTCTGTTTCCTTGCATTTCGGAAGCCGTCTGCCCCCTCGTGTTCCTGGCGTACGGCAGTCCCTCCTCTCACAGCGTGCTCCAGCCCCAGTCAGTCAGGGCCGCCAGGGTGGCACTTTGATTGCTGGAGAGAATGGCTACAAATCCTTAACAATTTTTTTTTAAGGGGGAAAAACGTTGTTCACTGTGAGATTAGTCTACTACAGATTAAAAGAAACCTGTTCTAGAAATGAGTGTACAAGTAGGTAGGGCTGATGCGGAGGAGGCTACAATCCAGCCTTTCTATATAGAATTCCACCATTGCATAAAAGCTGGGTCTTTGACAGATAAGGTATCCTAAATGGGAGAAGGATATGATACAAAAGAGAGGCGACAATGTTTCAGAAAAAAAGGCAAAGAAATGTATCAAGACAACGCATGATGTTACATCAATGCAGGATGATTTTCATGTTCTCTGAAGAAAAGCTAGTATGCACATTTTACTCATCCCTTTGTGAAATACACACTCCTGATCCAGATCACGACACATGCACACGACATACATGTGTGCGTTTGAATGACTCCGAGTCGTGTTCGACAACTGGCCACGGAATGACTGCATATGTGT
>JADBJO010011293.1:40000-45000 GCA_016801955.1 Conus betulinus
GCCACGGACCAGCAGTGAAGAGTGTTGAGCGGTGGAGGGCGGTGTCAGTCTGAGTGTGTGTGACCAGTCCAGGCCCAGACTGAGTGGTCTGGTGTCTGGGGGAAAAGAACTCCCTCCCTTCCAGACCTCTGGTCATCTACATTCTCCGCTCCTAAATCTTTGCGTCTGTCTGACGCCCCCCTCCCCCGTCCACCGTTATATTAGTCCCCAACGCTCTCCCCTACTCTCTCCATAATTGCCTGTCTGTACCCCCCCCCTCCCCCGCCTCTCTCTCTCTCTCTCTCTCTCTCTCTCTCTCTCTCTGTCACTCTCTGTCTCTCGCTTTGTCTCTGTCTGCCTGTCTGTCTGCCTGTCTGTCTGTTTCTCTCTCTCTGACTCTGTCTGTATGTCTGTCTGTCTGTCTCTCTCCCTCTCTCTCCCTCTCTCTCTCTCTCTCTCTCTCTCTCTCTCTCTCTCTCTCTCTCTCTCTCTCTCTCTCTCTCTCTCTCTCTCTCTCTCTCTCTCTCTCTCTCTCTCTCTCTCTCGTGTTCTCGCACACATTCGCTCACAGGTTCTCAACTCTGAACGTGTCTATCTCAATTTGTCTCCTCTCTTTCTCTCAGTCTCTCTGTCTTCTCACTTGTGTTCCTTAAAAAGAAAAGGCCTATAAATACATTTGGAAGGGAAATGGCTGTCCTGCAACACGTCAGTCGACCTTACCAACACAAAGCTAGAGTTGTATTTTAAAAAAAAAAAACTTTCCAGAAGAAGCAGCTGCCTTGAAAACAGGTGGAGGAAATGTTCATCAGCTTCAGAGCCAGACATTATAAGAGCCGTATAATGTTATATCTTAACAAGGAATTATCGATCAGATTCCAGGCTGACAATGTTCATTGCAGCCAACATAAATTGAAAACGTCACCACCAAGTCATCATCGTCTCGAGCATGTTGTTTTGGATACAAGCCTTCCCAAATCTCTTTCTACAGAATGATTTATCAACAGACTCAGTTATTTGGGGCTCAATGTTACGTGATCTACAGTGACCAACTGAACAGCGTATGCACAGTTTTGCACAATACGTCAACTGATCAAGAACATAGCTTTAAGCGTACATAAATTTAGAAAGAGTGGGGGTTAGTTGCCGCCAAGGGACATTGACAAACAAAGCACAGGTGTCCCTGTGCTTTGTTTGTCAATGTCCTTGGCGGCAGCTAACCCCCACTCTTTCTAAATTTTGCTTCGTTCTCCGCCATCAGTCGCTCCATTTTGAAACTTTAAGCGTACATGTCCCCTCGACGCGTGTGTTAGAGAACAGTATCCTAGTTTGCGTGACTCCCCCAACCAGAAATGTGACGTGATGCTGAAATAGGGCTCTATTTTCAAGATATTTTTGCCACGAAAATAGTTGTTGGTGCTAATATAACACCTTACTTTTAACCCGCTCTGATCTACGAGGGTGTAGACGGCGAAAATGGACGACCCAATCTTGGCCTTTCTGTGGGATCTTTCTCAGGGCCTTCAATCACTACCTCTGTCACCCACTGTCTCTTTGTGCCTGCCCCTCCTCTCTCTCTCTCTCTCTCTCTCTCCTCTCTCTCTCTCTCTCTCTCTCTCTCTCTGTGATATTTTTTACGTGCACTGCCCTCCCCACCCTCCCTCTTGACGACAGCAACATACCTTATCGTTGAAAGTTCGATTCTCTCTCTCTCTCTATCTCTCTCTCTCTCTCTCTCTCTCTCTCTCTCTCTCTCTCTCTCTCTCGTCTTTTTCTTCATCTTTAATTGTTTTTAATGTTGTTGTCCTGCTGGTGGTGATCTGGTTTTCTTCTTCTTCTTCTTCTCATTTTCTTCTTCTTCTTCTTCTTCTTCTTCTTCTTCTCCTAAAGAAATCCTTTTCCTAACGCTCCTCATGCCCATCATTTTCCCGTTCTTCTTTGTCTTCTCGCTCTGAAATGGGCCGAATGAGCCTCCCCTTCCTCTCTCTCTCTCTCTCTCTCTCTCTCTCTCTCTCTCTCTCTCTCTCTCTCTCTCTCTCTCTCTGATGCGACATAATATACGCTTGTCTTTGTTTAGAGGAGATGTAACATAATCTTGCCTTTATTGTTTTTGAGAGAGAAGAGAAAGAGGAGAGAGGAGAGAGAGAGAGGAGAGAGAGAGAGGGAAGAGAGGGAGAGAGGGAGAGAGAGAGAGAGAGCGTGGAGCGAAGGAGAGAGGCAGAAGGGGAGGAGGGGAGGGATGAAGGGAGAGAGAGGAGAGGAGAGGGAGGAGAGAGGAGAGAGGAGAGAGGAGAATAAATGAAGAGATAAAATGAATGAATGAAATGAATGAATGAAGAATGAATACAATTTTAATCAGTATAAGTCAAAGGTGTTTTTAGCCCCATATTGAAGGGGGGTGAACTGAAGAGAGAGAGAAGTAATGAAAAGCACCAGAAGAAATTACTTGTAAGCATATTGTGAACACCATATTAAGAAACCACACCTACCAGTACAAGACAAAAAACTACCTTTGGAACGTCGCTACTGTACACAAGGTGAGACATTGTAGTACATGCTCTCACTTCCCTCCCCTTTTTCCTATTTATTTAATCAATTATTTGTTTGTTCGTTTGTGTATCTATTTATTCATTCATTTATTTTGCTTCATAAACTGATGATACTAGCCTCATTAAATGAATAATTCCGTTTCTGAACAATAGGAGACGTAATGCTAATAGAGTAAGAAAGACATAAGCAGGGGAGGGGGGTAGGGTCGGGGTGTTTGGGGGAAGGAGAGGGCATTCTATAAGGCGCTGTTTTCTGACGTAGTGGAAACGCTGGCGCCCAAATCAACGGATCTGATGGGCACATGGTAACAATCCCGTCAAAGCATACCCGTTTCTTGTCAGTATGGCATATCTTTGTATTCAGAGGAGATCGTCTGATTCTTAAGGCATAGATAACGTTCCGGTGGCATGTGCCTGTTGAGTTTGCTTCAGGAGGAGGGGAGGGGAGGGGGGGGGGGGGGAGGAGGAGGGAGACAGGTGGTTTCAGTTTCGCAAAAGAGCTCATTTCCATCACAGTCACATGAATGCATGCACCCCCTGCCCCCCACTTCACCTTCATTCCCGAAAACCCAACTCCCACTTTTTGAGGGGGTTGAAAGGTGACAGACCGAACCCCTCTAGGTGGATGTATCAGAGGCCAGTCTGGGGCATTCGGCCCATGTCAAATATCAGTGTTTTATGGTGAAATGCCCATTCCAAATAAGTATGCGCAATTTAAAGCCGTGGGTATTTCCAAAATGTCTCGCACAATAAAGGTTTCACGAGAGAAAATGCCATTTGTTCGTAGCATTGCATCGTACCGCTGACTGCCCCCCCCCCCCCCCCCCCCCCCCTAAGGGCCCAAGTCTATTTATCAATGAAATCCTCCTGCGTTGTGTTTGGGTTCCCTTTCTTTAAATGTTCAATATTGAACTTCACAGATTAACTAGCAATGGAATCAATGAATCAATCGATCAGAAACAAAGTTATTATCAAATCAAGAAAGAAAGCAGCAGCAGGAAAATCGACCATGCATCATATGGTCGGAATTGTCACGTTCGAAATGAAAATCAGACTATATTTTGATTCTGATGACAAAAGAATCTATCAATGACGAGTGATTCATTTCAAGGTTAAACGTCACTTCCGCTTTTTTTTTTCAATCTTGATGTTATAAAAATATATTCTCCCCCCCCCCCCCCCCCCCCCCCCCCCCCCCCCCCCCCCCCCCCCCCCCCCCCCCCCTCCTTCCTAAGATTAATGTTTTCGAAACAGACCCAGCCAAACGAAGACGAGACCCCCCAAAGCCACATAGGTCCACAAGACGAACTGGAAGTATACCTTCCATCTACGGAGTTCTGTGTTGGTGGCGGTCACTGGAGTGTCACAGATGAGCTGTCACCGCGGAATGGGCACGTGTCACTCGCCTCAGCCCTGGAGACGGGAAATGTGTGTGTGTGTGTGTGTGTGTGGGGGGGGGGGGGGGGGGGGGGGGGGGGAGACGTTCGCCAGGACGCCAATTCAAAGGCAGGCACTTCCCTTTTCTTTCTTTTCTGTCTATCCCCCCAAAACTTTAGACGAATTCTATTTTAAAGATGAAAGACCCCACCATATACTCTTCTTGAATGTGGTGTTCTGCTGTATTCATGAGACTAGTATATTCCAGAGTGTCCTTTTTGTATCGTAAATATAACTTCCCCTTGCCCTTTCTCTTACCTGCTCCATCACGTTCAATCCCGCCCCATTCACCCTCCCCTCAACCCCCCCCCCCCCCCCCCCCCCCCCCCCCCCCCCCGTTTTCCCTCAGCGCCCCCCCCTCCCCCCCCTCCAGCCCTGGCGTCACCGTTACTCTTATAACAGCTTCGAATCAATCTCAACGTCGTTCACCCCATCCCATCCGATTCTCCCTGTTTTCATCTCATCCGCATTGTTACTATTGTTTATCATGATTTATGACGAGTCTGATCGCTGTCATTTTCTTTAGAGCCCCGTCATTGATTCGCTTCGTAATATTGTCGCACTTAAATGCGACTGTCTAATACAAAAGTGCTCAGCTCTTGCTCTGCCCAGTATGTTAATATGTCACCATGCCAAAAATGTGCAGAAAATCAGAGGAATATGTGGATTTGGTTATGCAGCAAGAAGACAGACAGACAAACAGACAGACAGACCATCCACAGACACACAGGAAACGCTTTTAAAAAATAGATTATGTGATGTGATGTTGAAATCTAATTTGATTTGGATTTAACAGCCCCTTACTTTGGTGTGTTCTTATATTAACTCTGTACAGTTTGTTTGTCTTAGTAAATATATAATCTTTTTTTTCAGGCTGAAGGAACAAACGGACAAGGACAGTTTTTCCCACTGAGACAATATAGGGATATGGCATCCAGCTTCCACCATTCTGTATTAGCCATGGTCATTTGAATAGCACATATGAGCTGTCAACTAGGTGTCTGCTCTCATTAATTTTTCTGGCTCTCAGATCCCACG